>JAXIVD010007761.1:0-19242 GCA_036785275.1 Cancer borealis
GGGGGAAGAGAGGAAGAGAAAATGACAAAGATGGAGACATACCTGCATCACGACGCTCCGCTCCACCATCCACCGCAGCCAGGGGAACACTGCCTCCCTCCACAGCCACAAGGCTTCAAGCATTTGGATGTATCGGTGCCTCGCTCTCGCGGCTCCGAACCGAGAAACTACCAATCACACTTCGCCTTGTCTTCAATAAATACACAATCCTGTACATTGAGTATGGATTCTACACAGTGATAATGATAACAACAATAATAAAAAGACGCCAAGGTGGTTGTCAGATTAAAATATAAATTAATAATGATTTTAATTATGATTTTGTGAAAGGATTTATTATTGGTGCAACTCACTGAAACAAGGGCGCTGGTTGACTGATGTCTCTGGCTTCTCGAAATGGACGCCCATTGGTTTAGTAGAATGTGTAATTTAACTATCGTAACCTAAATGTAAGTTTCATTCAGCATTACTTGAACAGAAAAAAGGGAGCAAAAAAAAGAGAGAGAGAGAGACAGAAAGAGAGAGAGAGAGAGAGAGAGAGAGAGAGAGAGAGAGAGAGAGAGAGAGAGAGAGAGAGAGAGAGAGAGAGAGAGAGAGAGAGAGAGAGAGAGAGAGAGAGAGAGAGAGAGAGAGCCTTAGCCTTGTTTAGTAGATAATCACTCATACTCATTATGTATTATATGTTTATAAATTTGAATGAAATTTATATCATATATAGGCTCCTATAATTAAACTTAAAATGTTTTATTGATGTCTTTAATGAAAATCTCACACTGTGAAGAAACTATTTATTAAAAACTTTGAAATGTTCCCTTCACCATGCACGTGTACATACGTAGTATGTATACAAACACAAGCATTCACATTTACGGCATGTGTCAATACTTCACATTTGGAATGAGATTTTAATATTCACTGATATTATAAATTGATTGAATGTTATAAAGCCATACTGATAAATGCAAATATGAACATTTATAGAAACTATCTTCATGGTCTAGTAAGGAGAAAAATTTAACTAAATAATATATCAAAATAAAATGTGTATTCAAAAGACAGGCTAATCCTGCTTAAGCAATACAACATTTCTGACATACAGCATATTTCAGTTCATCCCAAACACATGAAAATATACATCTTTCCTAGATTTTACATCTTAAGCTACAATGAAATTATTTGAGATGAATTAGTGTTGATGTAGATGATAAAAAATATGTTAAATGAAGTCAACAGATTCACTTGAGCTTATTGATATTGATATAAAAGCACCTTATTTAGGAATAAAGGAAGATGATTCAACAATCCCATTTTTTGGTACATCCGTCAACAATAATAAAATGTAATGGCACAGATTCACATTGCCATATACTGAAACACAAATCCTCCTAAAGTTTCCCCCTACCTCCCTCCCACTGAGGCCTTGACCAACCCAGACCACCACTGCTCCAACAAAGTGTCACCACCACAACTATAAGAGGTGAATCAGGTGCTACATAACCATGTTCTTGTGTGCTGGAACAACTAAATATTGTTTCGGTTATGAATGCAGCGATAAATGAACTACATTTCACAACTAAATAATGAATGAAGTACTGTAATAACTAACCAATTGATGCTCGTTACCATGAATTATAAAGTTACCACAAAAGACGGAAACTCAGCATTAAAAATGACAACAAACTCTTTGCTAGACCTGTGTTTTGTTTCCATATCTAATCGATGTGAACTGACAGACAAATGTTGAGGCTTTAAGGATAACAAGCTATTTATATACGAATCAGTTTGTTGGGAAAATCATTTTACCCAAATCATTACACAAGCTAAAAAACACACAGTTCTTGTCTAGTCTTTTACTTATATCTTTTGCACCACTGATAATATAAATGGTTGACAAGTTCATGTTGTATTGTACATGCATTTTGGTGTGGGTGATTTATATAATTACAAAATGGTATATGGATTATCTATATAAACTTCAAGCATACTTTGGTTACAATTAAATAGATCGACCACTTTATGCTCATGACTGTCTCCATCAGTGTAGGAATAAGGTCTTCTTGTGTTCTAATAATTAAAAAAATAGGCATAAAATTAAACACTGCTACCAAAAAATAGAGACTAATAGAATCTATGAATTTCTTTCCAATCTTACATATTTATAAATTTGGAATATAGATAACACATATCTATGAATCTGGAATGTAAATAACACAACTTATTAGAAAACAACTTCTACATATACTTCACTATTCAAACAGTTTTATAAAAATTATAATAAGTGAATATTTCAAACCATTATTTTTCCTAAGATAACAAGGCTGCTGCTGAAACAACCTGATACTTTCAAACAGATTTGCACATATTATCTGACATTATTCAGCAAGGTCACATCTAATCCTGCTCATCCAATTAATCCTTAAGAAACCAGTCCTGAGCACTGACTAAAGAAACAAAATTACCAAGATATTTATACAATAGTGAAATAATATTTCTGAGCAAGTTTTTAGTCTCATTACTGCGACAAAAGCAAATCTGAAAGTAAAATTAGGTTAAGTAATCTATATTTCCTTGATCTTTGCACTACAATACAATTTCAAATGGAAAAAGAACAACAATCATGTATTCTTTGGTGTCCTCGTGGTGGCTTCTAAGGAAGGATTGGATAGCTGGGCAAGACCAGGCTGGTGCAAGCAACACACACACTCTTTGACTCTTTGACTCTCAACAGAGAATGGAAAATAGTTTGATCTTCCTACTTGATCTTTTTTTTCAATAGTTTCTTATGTATTATAGTATACAAAATCACTAAGGAATGTGAAAACAGGCGGGAAAATGGTATAACAAAGGCTTTCGAGGCATATTATGGTAACAGCTGACATGCTTAATTTGTATTTTGTGCATTGAGTTTTCATAACCGAGCAAAAACTTGCACTATATATCTTTTTAATCACAAAGACACAGAAGTGCATGATACAACAAAAATATAATTCCTAATCCTTCTGTTACATTCAATTGCTATCTATATAAAAAAAAAATACCAGCCTCTTGTTGAATTCCAATTAGTTTTAATAGTCCATTATCAACAATGACTATGATGAAATATATTAATGATCATGAAAATGATAATGCAAGGGATGAGACTAACACAAGTCAATAAAAAATAACATCTTCACCATCACCATAGGAAAATTGGAAGTACATTCTCAATTCAGCCCCAAACACCATCACCAGTGTAAAGACTAATTACATATAATTACATAACTCATGGCTCCTTATGGCTTGGAAATCTGCACAGAATATGTCACAATGAAACCAATATTGACTCAAAAAATTAAATGCATCACAAATGAAAGTGAATTTATCATCACTGAATGGTTCTCAGTAAATTATAAAAAAATACTTAATAAAGTTGCAAGACCTTTTAATCAAAACTATTCTTTCATTTGCAGTGCCATGCCATCAACAAACTGGCAGGAAGGGGTTGAAGGAGCATTTCATACCACCTGAGAAATAAACCAAGTCACCATTTGACACAAAGGAAACTGATCAACACTCGCAACACAAGAGTGCCACCAGCTCAGGGGCAATCGACCTCATTCATCAGGAGAGCTCTCACAGGCTCTACACCACAAACACTTGGCTCAGTTGAAACACTACATATTATGGAATTTATTCTTTTCACATCAATAGTACATACTGTGAGATCCATGGGTTTCCCTGTTCCCAGGAACCTCAAATCACCAGCCAGACCTGGTGATGTGCACTTACTTCATCACACTTACAATATAAAAATACCACATTTCTTTCTGTTCTATGTATCCTTTTCTGCTTTGGATTAATTAATTATTAGTTACCCAAATCTGACTTAAGTTATAATGTGAGATGTGCTTTTGAAGAATCTTGTGCAAGTATCACAGAGCAGCCATTCCACTCACTATTACATTGCTGCATTTTCAGATCATATATCATAATATAATATTTAAAAAAAATATATAGAATGAAAAAAAAATCGTTAACTGTATATGTGTTAGTGTTGAAAACGTTTTTCTGCCTAACACCTGGTCTGGCTGCCGGAAGCCAGGCTACCACAGTGATGTAGCATTCATCTCTCCTCTGTGAGCCATTCATGTTGCCTGTAGCAATTTAATCAGTTTCAAAGGCATAAATGTTTCATACATTTGGCAATAACAAATGGGGTTCATAAGATACAACACAAAGCATTATCTACTGTACATAAGGTGCTGATAAAAGGAAGAACCACAAGTGCAGCAATCATTAGTGTGTTGTTCACAAGAACAGCTGTGAGTCATATGAAAAGCTTACCACCCTAATAAGTACAAAAACATAACAAGTCAAGTGTAGTATAAATCAATTGTTATCCTAACCCAATCGCTGAAAACAGATAATAAGACAGAAAAGATAGAAAAGATCTCCTATGATAAACTTTAGTCACAGCATTTCTGGATAGAGAAAACTTCAAGACAGAAGAAAATTCAACAGCTTGATTCCAGTTACTATGTTTTGCCACTACTTGTGCTTCTCCCTGCATCAGTCTGTTAGCTTAACACAGCAACCAACATGGCTCTTCTGTGGTCCAGGTGTGAATATCAGAGTAACATCAAATAAACCTTCTCTGGCTCTCTTAGAAGGCACTAATTCACACTCCCACCTGGACAGACGGCAAAGGAAGCTAGATCTCTGGAAGTAATGGGACAGCATATTTACATTACATATATATGATATTTGTGAAAAGTCCATTCTGTCTGGAAGAATTACAAGCATGGAAAGACATCACTCCTAATGTGCAGCTCCTATCACCATTATTACCTCCAATGGTATTTGCACTGTGCTTCACTTTTTCTTTTATAAAAAAAGTCCTGCTATGGTGTTTCTATTTGCTATGAGGACCATTGGATGATACTGATTAATTTTTCATTCGATATGAGAGAAAATCATCACATTACTTGATTCATATAACTATCTGCATACATGACTCAGCTTCATTGTTTATTTACCTAATTTATAAGCAAGTCACAAACAGTATATCCTATCTTAGTTTGCAGGTATAGGAGTACCCATTAGTGTATATCTCTTTGCAGGCCCATTTTCGATACTAGGAAACTAAATTCACTCTTATGTGTCTGTGTTAAGTACCAGCAAAGAAACCCTGTTAGTTCCTTTCAGAAGGTGTGCAAGTCACTCGTTTGTCTTCAGCTTCTTCCGCAAATACACTAGTGTCAAGTTGCACTGCTCATCATCACAACCATGATAAAAGTACTCTAGTTCAAGAAGATATAGGTCTTTATCACACTGTTATTCATAAATCAACAAACATTACGTCACCACAAGAGAAAGTTTTCTGTCTTATCACAGTGTCTATATTAAATATTTTTAAGCACCACACCTCTTTCATGTTTATTTCAATATATTACGGTGTAGTTTCCTAGTTGACATAAGCACATACAAGCTGTTAATTTGCCTGCCACTTGAAGGAGCCATTCATGACCCATTGCTGTGTCGCCGTACCATCACAAGGCTTCAGCACCGGGAGGGTCACGTCACGAGCATCTGGCTTCTGAAGACACCGTCCAGAGTTGACGTGCTTCAGTGACCCTTCCTGCAACAACAAACATATCTAAGTGTAAACTTTGGAAGAGAAAAGCTAAAAAGACAGACATAAAGATTTGTATTTTAGATCAGATTTGAATTTTATAGTGGTTTGATGAGGGTGGTTCAGGTCATATTGAGAGGATGAATAAAGACTTCCTAAAAAAAAATATGGGAGTGGAATTTTAAATCCTCGTGCGAGAAGAAGGCCACTTGGAAGATGGAAAGATATGGTGGTAGAGGGGGAGGACTTAAGCAAACTGAAGGGAGTGTTAGGATCCATAGAGGTAGAGGCCCTTCAGCTGTGGCCACCCTCTTTGGGATCATTCCTGGAGGGAATGAGGTGCTAGATTATAGATTGATAAAATAGGTTTGATGAAGGACCCTACATGGTAGTGTACATGAGCACACAATAGAATTACATCAAACAGACATATGATGGGACCAGTGTTCAGGACGTGCCAGGCTACACCTAGAGGGCTTATCAGGCTTCCTATAGGACTTTAAGCTCAATCCCTATCTCTTTTTCTTGTCAGTATTCCTCTCTCAAATTTTATATTGTGATGGCATACTGACTGTGACCTCAATGGTGTTCTATTGCAACCTGTCAACACTCTTCAGACCACCAGCATAGTATATAAATGCTGAAGTACGTGAAATGGACTACTCACTGCTCACTGGATCACTATCACTGAAGGAAGTTTGTGAAATAGGTGACATCATCCTTGACTCCCTGAAATTCTACTACACTGTAATCTACCTTACAAAGACTACCTTTGTTACTTACTATATTACAACCTGGTTCTTGAAAATCACAAATATTTATTATGCATTCCAATATCACTCCAATCTTCACTACACTGTTACTTCACTTCTTTAGTTGGTTTCCAAACAACACAAGATATAAAGTAAGCTGTTCTATTGATTCTGGCTGTTTCCCTCAATTTGATAAGTTTAGTTGGAGTTTATGGTACAGTACCGGCTGGTTGTAGGTCCACATCTGATTGCCACCCATCCCGTGGCAGCGCACCAGCTTCACTGGTCCACTAGGGTTGGATGCATCCAGACAGTTATCGTCAGACATGATCTGTTGCCTCTTGGTGTGAGCAAATACCTACAAGATACATTCAAACATTAATACATTAAATTATTTATGAAGACTAATATCAATATTATGAATATAAATAAAGTGTACCCTACATCTCTTTCTCTTTAACACACTATTATATCTATCTATCTATCTATCTATATATCTGGCTTATATCCCCCATTCAAATGGGCTAGCCAAGACAAGGATTATCGTCTAGAATGAAGCATGCACTTCTGAGCCCACTTACAAATAATATAATGCTAGTAGCTAAGTGCATATATAAAGCATGCAGTTGTTCTCTATGGTCAAACAAACCTGGTTTCCTCCTAGACCATGGCAGTAGCTGGTGCCCAGATTCTCCCCACTCTTGCGGCCCAAAGTGTCCAGGCAGCTCTGTGTCTCTACATTGCGGATCTATGTAAGGATTAATGACAAGTCAGGCACCGTTCACGTTGGAATCTTGTAGAATGATGCCTTTGTATAAAATAGGACACTTCTGAGGTGAAAAATAATGTATGAAAGCATCAGACTAGTAAACTGAACACAATAATACTCTAATAGAATATTGAATATGATATTTAAGTTCTAACAACATTTTATGCAGAATAGCTAGTTTTCAATAATTTTTACAGCAACTACAATGTGTTAAAAAACTTAAGATATCATATTATGTGCAAAACGGTCATTAAGGTAAATTAAGATATGGTGTTTATTAACTTATTTACCTATTTATTAATATATCTGACCTCCTCAAGGAATTATCTTCAAATGAATGGCAATGATAGCATGAGATATATTGTAAAATACATTTTGAAATATATTTAAATTACAAAGCATAATTTATTATCAAACTGAAAAACTTACTTTGACACATTAGTAACGACAAAATATCTATCTCAGATCTTCAAATTGCAAGGAATTACCCACTTCATTATAAGTAGTATTTAGATGACTTACCTCTCCCAGATAGAAGTAGTCAAGAGGCATCTGGGACTCAGGATAGATGTTCTCCAGGAACCAGCGGAAACTCTTGCACTTGAGGTCTTTCCTGAGCTGCCTGCGTCCACTCACATCCCCGTAGTCCACACTTCGTGCACCTGAACCACATAACCATACTCACCAACCATCCAACTCATTGTGTTAGGATTAAGTTATCCCTTTTACATTTAAATTTGTCTTCATGATTATGGCAAGTTCAAAGTTCTGACTTCTTATGTCAAATATTTAACACAGGCAAAGATTACATAAATAGAGAAAATAAAAGAATATATATGTAAATAAAAATTCTCAATTCTAGCTTGAATACAAAATTAACTAAAGTTTAAGGCGAATATCTTTATTTATTTATATCTATTCATGATCAAGTCTAAAAAAAAAAGAAAAAAAAAAGTAGTGTACTATTATGAAGACCATATCTATTTATCTATCTATATACCTGCAGGCTTATATCCCCATCAAAAGGGGATAGCCAACACAAGGTATTGAGGCTTCAGGGAGACTTTACTATTCCCTCCCTCTGCATCATGTTTTTTCACAGAAAATAATACAGAGGAGGGGATTCCCAGATCCATTTTGTCGCCTTTCATGATCTACAGGGAATCGGTGGTAGTATTCTTGCAGCTAGCACTACACTATTATAAAAGATTACTGTATTGAATAACTTATTTTTTAATTAAATAGGTCAAAATCCATCTTGTCCTTTAACATGTCAAAACAGTAACAGTCCAATAATTATTCGAACATGAAACGGTTTGTAGTTGTTTAGGGTAAGTGCATGGTTAGGTAAGGAAGCTGGCAAGCAAAGGCATGGTGATGTTGATGGTGCTCTACACTTCTACCAGACAACTATAGCATTGTTGTCAGGTACACTGTGCTTTCTAAGTGTCTATACTGCGCAGAAAGTATTTTATATTACTTACATGCCTTAGTTGTCATAATAACATGTATGTATGTATAGGAAAAATTGATTTGTAACAATTTCCTCAAATGTCAAATTATGTATAACATTATATTTGCATAGTACAAAAACTGCAACAAATACAATTGAGTATATTTTGGATGCTACATACATGTTTTGACATTATATGGTATCTAAATTTGTAGTTGTGTTTTTTACTTTAGTACCTTCATTGAAAACTGAAAAAACAGATGCATTCAACAATTGGGTGAACAATATGGTTTAAAGTCTATGTGAGAATCTTGCTACTTAACTGCATCTGCACAACTTGCTTTACTTTGTCAACAAAAAAAACAGTATGTAAGAGAAAACAAGAACTTTCTGTGCAGCGGTCTTCTATTGAATAATCTAATAGATTATCAGATAAGGAAGCAATATGCTAATGCAAATGACTTTTCATTTATAGAAGCATATGCATTTATTTCCAGCATTTGATCGACAGGCATTTATTGAGATTAGGTTCCATAGGATTCAGTTAAAAAAAATTTTTTTTTTTTAATAATTCATTTCTTTCCTTGAAACTACTAGAAAATTATAAAGCATTAAAGTCAGAGGTGCTGATTTACTAGGTAAGGCTTTACTTCATGCTTACTAAGATAACATACCTCATTCACATTTTAGAAATGTTTATACATTTGATTTGTTTTGCATTTTTTATATACACATGTGAAGGTAGAAATGGAGCTATAAATGTTGAGATAATTAGCTCCATTTTGGTGCTCCATCAACAGAACTTATTGAATCATGAGCCGACTTGATATTCCCTTCATGAGTGACCTTCAACATTTGTTAATTGTTTAAGTAGGTATTTCGAAATAATCAAAATTTTCCTCGTAGACGTTGTTCTTCGAGCAAGAAAAGGTAAACCGTGCTAGACCCTCTTCGTATGGTTTGTTATGTAAGGATGAGATCACCTAGTGGCCCTATACTGGATCTTGTAACACATGTACTTTATAAGAGCTTATGGTTTGCTCTAAAATAGAAGACATGGTTGTGGATATAATGTTTTTTTGTTTGTTTTACAATAACCAGTCATTAAAGATTTGATAATGTTTTCTTGTGTGTTGTAAATACTATGGAAGTATTGTAGCCAATGGTATTGAAGGGCTTCTGTAGAAAGCAGGTAAATTGTCAAGAATTGGGATTACTACAGTACCTCATTGTTTGCCACAAACTGTTAGCAGAAACAATCAATCTGGTTTTGAATTATCTCTATTTAGGCAAGTACGTAGTTAGATTAATGTTTTGCAGAAGTGAAACCCGGGTGGGCAAATGGAACATGAGCAATACATACATACTCACTGTGTATAAGAGAGTTAACAAAGTGTGAGGAACAAGCAGTGTAAACTGACAAAAACTGGTGGTAATGGTGGACAGCACTAGAGGGTGGTTACCACAAAGGGTGTGACAGGGTAAGGCAGTGTGTGGCTGACCTGGGTTAATGCTGTAATAGAATTCTTTCCAGTCGTCCAGCCACACTTCGGCGAGACGTGCGTTGTTTTTGTTTACAATTTTAGATGTCCCCCCTGGGAAGGTGTATGGAGTGGACTTGCGGAACACGTGACCCACATGGGAGCAAGTGGAGATCTCTAGCGTACCCCCACACATCCACACCTGTGGAATGATGGTTCAGCCACCTGTGAGCTAAGCAGCGGTGCTGGAGCCTCAGACAGTGCTGGGACAAGAGCAACTATACCATACACCTCTATGCACCCAAGACTGCAAAAAGACTTGCTGCTATTGGTCCATCACCTCCCAAAGCTGCTTTGATGAGATCCTTGCACTTCTAAAATGTACACATCTATTTAAATTTGGCTAATACCTTTAGAGCTTTGTAATCATGTCTAATAGTATTAGTATCCTCTCTTATAATTTTCTTTATTTCCTCATTTCTCAAAAAAGAAAAAAAAGTGCTTTCTGACATCATTCACTTCATACAGAACTTTTGGTTAGAATGCAATAATTCCAGTCACAAACTGTATCATATTGTAAAATTTTGCAGTTTAAAAGATAAAAGTTCATTCCAGCCCAAAATTCACTCCTACCTTCCTTGTTCAGCATTTAACATAGCATAATATAACGTGTATAAACCTCACTTGTACTGATTCATAATGTGTAGACCCAAACAAACCACTGCCTATTATCATCCAGTGAAACTGATCAATACAGTTTTTCAAGATTTGTTGTGTGTTTGAGACAGGCTTCTGCATTATGTTGTGACTAGTTTGGGAAAAGAGATGAAAAGTTATAAACATCAATAACAACTAGAAAGGGTTGTCTGCATAGGCTCATCCTTTAAAGGGGAGCCAAGTGATATGTTTTAGTGGGTTTAGTGGATATACTATATGCCTAAGTTTGTGAAATATAGGCTTCTTGGTGTTTGGCAGGAATATGATCTCAATATTGTGAGTGATTTGAAAGAAAAATATAACATTAATTAACTAAATTTTCATCTCCATAAGCTCATAACTGGTATAAGCTGATTAATGAGTTTTAATCAGTTTTGGTAGGAAAAAACGGCTCTGTTGTCACTACAAATAGGCTTACGGGTGTTTGGCTGAAAGTACCATATATCATGTTGTGAAAAATGAAAAAAATCAGTAAGTAATATGATTGACAGCTAAATTTGGAGTTTTTCAGCTTGGATGTACTAAGCTGTTTGTGTAAGACAAATTTTTCATTTCAATATTTTGTTGTGCAATACATGCATTGCAATGTAAAAAGTGCATTCCAACCAAATGTACTTTGTGTGTGGGTGTGTATATGTATACAATAAAAAAATGTCATACTATTACTTAATTTTTTTATCTGAAAGTTCTGCAATGTATATTTTCTGAAAGACAACCAGATATCGTAACAGGTGCTGGAAAGCTTTTCTCTCTTTAACAGATTACTCTATGAAATATGCTACAACTATTTTGAGAAATGAGGAATACAGAAAAAAAATAAAACTTAACAATTGGCTTATGCTGTCACAGAAAACATGTGTTCAGCAAATCATCTGCTAATATCATAATGGATGTCCAAGCATAGACTCCTATGCTGAGAGGAATACTATAACATAATTACAATATGTACTCTTATTGATTTGTGAAATTTTAAAGTATTAATTAAGCTAATGCATATTAATTTATTCAACACACTGTAATTTAATCAATCATTCCACAAAGCTCCACCAGCAACAGCCATTAGTTATATCACAACCTTTTCAGTAGTCTCTGGAAAGGTTTTCAATGCATATTAGTAGAAAGTTGTTTATATACATATTACTGAAAAAATTCACTGTTAGTATGCAACAAAATACCACAATATTTTGGATCAATGTTTCTATACTATCTAACAAGCTGAGTGATTGGTTTGATGAAATCCAAAATACTGTTGGTAAGGTAGGATGCTTTATGCCGTCAGCCCACAACCCTGTAAAGTCCAGCTGTTTTCATGTTTGCTTTAATAATCCTCAGATGTGATGAAATTCCAAATTACATTTATTATTAACTAGCCATCCAATCTAGAAACACTAGATGCTGACACTTCGTCTCATAGTTTTGACAAATTATCTCTGATAAGACAATGAAAACAGCTAAATTTTCTCGCGGTTAAGAACTTAGGAACACAGTTAGTGCAGCCACATGAAGAAAAAGAAAATATGCTACTTAAGACACTACTTTCATGGTGATGCATCTTCAGGCGTCCTGTAAAAAGAGTGTTAGTAGTGAACACCACCCTGGGTCTTCCTGTCTGTTGGGAAATATTTCCCTTAAGGTCAATTCAAAATTGCCAGAGTTGGTGAGGTCAGGGCTAAGTGGAGCTGGGCCGTCAGGGGGTCTAAGGAGAAATGCAGTGGGGGTGGCGGAGCAGATACCTGGGTTCATCTCAAAGAAAAAGTCTCTCCACTCGTCCATCCAGACCTCAGCCACACGGGCAGAGTTCTTCATGACAACGTTGACCACACCCCCAGGGAATGAGTATGGGGACTTGTCGCGGAACACATGGCCCACGTGGGAGCAGGGGATGATCTCTAGCTTGCCTCCACACTGCCAGATCTGAACACCAATATGATGTTATTCTGACTCACAGCTTGCTTATTACTACATTACCTTACCCTTAAGAACCATCATGTGCCCTGCTTGATCAGCATCCTGTTGTGCCTATCTCATGATGAGTGGCTTAAAGTTTCCTCTAAAACCATTGACTTATACATAAATTTAAAGATAAAAACAAAACAGAATTGGCATACTTCAGAATCAAATACAAAGGCCATTTGAGGAGATGGATGGCTTTGGTATGGTCTGTGAGCCATCTCTCTACCACTGATAATGTCACAGTTTGTTGAGTTTAACTTTAAATTTTATGATGGAAAGCTGAAGGAACTGAAATGCACAATTGGTCAATGGCTAGTAATCATCTGAGTGAGAACCATGTAACTTAAATCGAAAAAAGAAAAGAAAATGAACCTCTTAACAAAATGCAACAAAAATCACAATTGAACATTACAAACGCCATAACAGAAACCCTTTCTAAGCTATGAAGAAACCTCCATTTGTTTTCTTAATCCACACATTGGATAATGCATATTGAAATCAAAATTATACATGCAAGTTAAGGAAAACTATTTGTAGGAGGGTAATACACGTTCTTCCCTATATGACAGCTGTTCCCCATTAGGCTATCTTATCATCACTTACCCTAAAGGACATTTCAAGGTTCTCTCCTCCCCAGATGTCCATCCCTTCATCGTAACGGCCAATCTTCTCAAAGTAATCCTTGTCAATAGCAAACAGACCTCCTGCCATGGTGGGGGTCCTCAGGGGTTGAGTTCTGTCCCCTCCTCGCCTTTCCATTTCCCGCTGAGGAACGCGATACCTGTGCCAAAAATCAAGACAGTTGAGGTGGAGCCAACCATCATTATCAGCCTTCATGACTCCACTGCAGGACAAAGGCTTCCCCACACCACCTCTACTTACTCATCTCTATCAGCAGCCTGTCTATTCCAGGTCACCCCAGGAAATCTTATCTCAATTCTCCATTTAGTTCTTTATCTATTCTGCCTTTTTTCTGATCATTCTTAGATTGCCATTTAAATAAGTGAAAATGTCACATGCGGAACCGCGCCCGCCCAGCAATACCCGCCCAGCAATACCCTTAATGCACAAAACGTAGTTATACACAGTATCACGCCACATTCGTTTCACTGGTTATAATGTTAAGATATGCAAGAAAACTTTTAATATCTTTTGCACAGTAAGACTGAGGAGTTGGGAAGAACAGAGGACTGAGGCGCATGGCAGTGTATGGAACTTCTCTTTGTTCACCTAGCTGGTGTTTGCATCCCACCATCACCTTCCTCCCAACAATGGAAAGGAGAAGCATACATTACTCTTTTCCCGTTTATCGTTTTTACACGTATTAAATGCATATAGTGGAAAAAAAGAATAATCAGATCAGTGTGAAACGGGAATTAAGATCAGCTAATCCAGATTAGATTACCAGCACTATGGGCAAAGTAGATTGCTCCTCGCTGTCCACTCGGACATACGAATATTTCCATGGCTTTAATGAGTTCTGATTGTCAAACTGGCTCGGTGAGACTGAACGCTGAAATACGGCACCGGGTAAAGAATCATCCATTGTCATTTATTAGTGCGCGTCTTTCATTGCTGATAATTTTGATTTATCTAGGTGTCAGCTGTATCGCTCCAAATAGCATTTTGTTCGGCTATCATGATACAAAAGGCAATGAAAGCAAAACTGATGACATTTACGAGCCCCTCACTGCTGCGGTGCGGTCGTCTTTTATCGCGGCCTCCGAAATATTTCGGAGGCCGCGCTTTTATGCAGCACTAGTAATATTAGGTATTGACACGATACCGGTATTGTCAATACCGGTATTGTCAATACCGGTACCTATGAAAATACAGGGTCCTTGAAAACAGGTGAGGAATAACTTGGTGGGACTTCGGTGGGGCTGTGTCACTTACAGGATTTGATGGAGTATTACGCCTTTACATCACCAACACACGATGTTTACTTCACTTGCTTACCACAACAAAACTTCAGCAGTCAGTAGCAGATCACTTATTAGTTCAATCTCCAACGATGAACTCAATCAGTCTAATTTCCTGCAAACTTAAAACATAACTCCTTTTACCAACATTAATACCAAAGCTAAAAAATATAAAGAAAACGGTAATAATAAAACCAAACAGAATGACAAAGAAAGGAAAGAGTAGGAAATTAAAAAGAAAACGAGACAAAGGACAATGAAATGAGAATGGAGCAATAAATAAAGTTAGACACGATATGCAAAGCAAAGAAACAACATACCATAGAAGGATAAACACGAAAAAAGACTCACCATCTGAAGTTAAGTTTCCAGTTGAAGCCGCCCCAGGTCATGTCCGAGGCCGTGACGTACTCAAAGGTCTCGTCGGAGATGACGTCAATAATGGGACACACCACGCGGGCCCTGCACGGGGGAGAGGAGAGAGGGGCGGGCATGAAGCGGTGCAGGTTAATAAGAGGAGTGAGAAAGGCGAGTACATAGGATGGTGGAGAGATGCGAAGAGAGAGAAGTATACAGAGAAAGAAAGTAAAAGATGGGAGGTGAAGTCTACGTAGAAACCGTTGAGAAGGGGAAAGGACAGACGGGTAGGGAAGGGAAAGGGGACGGAGAAGGTTGATGGCAGGTGTGTGTGTGTGTGTGGATACATTCGCTGTGTTTTATGGTAATGTTGGAAAGTCTCCCTCTGAAATTCGGGTTTCCCAGGGTGTCATAAATCCAAGTCCACTTTGGCCAACTCTGGAGGAGGGAGGCCGCGCGCCGTCCTTAACTCCCACATTCCTGTCCCGCCTGATTTATGTCCTCCTCCATCTCCTTCCTTCTCCATCTGATCAAAAACACATGAGACTCGTTGGCCGTGAAATAGTGGGCATCCGACTCTCCGCGGAGGGAAGATCCGAGCTGCATGTGTCAAGGTTGTAAAGAAACGGCCGTCCGCCTGCTACTAATTGATGGCGAACACAAATGAAAGAAAACGTTTCTGAGTTGAGTTAAGATCTCGGATCAATGTAAAAGATGTCAAAATCTATCTATCTTTATGTCTGCCTATCTCGATACCTATATATTCAACTAAGTATATATTTATCTATCTGTCTCCATGTCTGCCCCCCCCCCCCCACCACACACACACACACACACACACACACACACACACACACACACACACACACACACACACACACACACACACACACACACACACACACACACACACACACACACACACACACACACACACACACACACACACACACACACACACACACACACACACACACACACACACACACACACACACACACACACACACACACACACACACACACACACACACACACACACACACACACACACACACACACACACACACACACACACACACACACACACACACACACACACACACACACACACACACACACACACACACACACACACACACACACACACACACACACACACACACACACACACACACACACACACACACACACACACACACACACACACACACACACACACACACACACACACACACACACACACACACACACACACACACACACACACACACACACACACACACACACACACACACACACACACACACACACACACACACACACACACACACACACACACACACACACACACACACACACACACACACACACACACACACACACACACACACACACACACACACACACACACACACACACACACACACACACACACACACACACACACACACACACACACACACACACACACACACACACACACACACACACACACACACACACACACACACACACACACACACACACACACACACACACACACACACACACACACACACACACACACACACACACACACACACACACACACACACACACACACACACACACACACACACACACACACACACACACACACACACACACACACACACACACACACACACACACACACACACACACACACACACACACACACACACACACACACACACACACACACACACACACACACACACACACACACACACACACACACACACACACACACACACACACACACACACACACACACACACACACACACACACACACACACACACACACACACACACACACACACACACACACACACACTTTCCTCTACCTCTCTCATACAAACAAAGGCAAATAAGAGTTTGAAGTGGGAAATTAAAATATTTGTCAAACCAATGTCATTTGGAAGTTCAACCCACTTCAGTTTTTTCTTCACGGGGATAGAAAAACAAAAACAAAAAACAAGGCAACATCCTCCGTGAATTCATGACCGTAACAGCAGCATAAAAACAGACCAAAGTGGATCAAGAATCACTTTTCGTGCAAATAATGGTAACGTGGAGCCACTATTAAAAAATATAAATGATGCCTTGCCGATGCTGTTCCAAGGTTTACGCGTTATCTTGCCTTATTTTTATGACATTAGACTTTTATGTTTGATGCAGCAAGTGGAGGAGAATGAGGCCCGGTGGGAAAATTGGCCATCAGCATCGGGGCTTTGTAGGTAATGCAGGTGAACGAAGGCAAGCACTCACGTCCATTATTTCAAGTCCTTTTAATCCCCAAAGTAAGATGCTTAAAAAGAAAGTGACGAGAAATCGAAAAAAAAACTTTAAAATCGTGGGAGTTTTAGTGCGTCGGATGGTTGTTGGAAATGTGAGTGTTGAAGGCTTGCTTAATCACTCTCCTAAAGCACGCATGCACGCATGTACAAGCACTCGCAAACACACACACGCACGCTCACACATATACAGGCAAAAATACAATAAGGATCACACATATGCATACTAACATACACAAACACACACACACAGTTTGAGGACCAAGAGCTCCTACTACCATCACGTTTTTCCAACATAAAACCAGCAAATAAAACTAATCCCATTGTCACGCCCACGTAAATCTTCCCCTCGAGTAACATCTGCAAAAAATTAAACAAAAGAACGAAAGGGGAAGTGAAATCCCTGTCGGGTGTTGCAGCAGCGGCAGAATCGAACTTTCGTCAGGAGCTGCGGCACGTCCAGGATCTCCGCAGCAGGACTCCCGCTGGGATTGCAAGGCGATCTGTCACCGTCAGGAAGCCGAGGATCCTACACCAGGCACCAGAAGGCGTATTGGTCTTTGACGTTCCTGGTCAGGATCTCGGAAGGATGCCGAATAGTATTGAACACATGTTTGGAGTCTTCCTTTTACTCCGTTTCATTTGTTAATTAAAATTGTTTCTGCTCCAACTTTTGCTTCAGGTTTTTGTTTCCTCTCTTTTTACTTTTTCTTTTTCTCTCTCCCACTGTCACTAGTAGTCTGTAGTTTTTACAAGTTAGAATTTTACAAGCATTTGGCGTTGTCCTGTTCACCCCGACTTTCTGTCCTGTGGAAGGTCGGCACATATCGGGCATTTCCGCGTGTCGAGGGATGACGTGAATGGAGCGAGGGCAGAGAGGGACAAGGGGAGTCAGACCGGAAGAAAGAAAAAACTGACACGCGCATAAAATAGAAGGGGGAAAGAAGAATAGGAGAGATTCGTAAGCGAGAAATGATTTGACTATCGTATTCTGACGCAGTATCAACTTAGCTATTGGTGCCACGAAGTGAAACAAAGAGGTAACAAAAAAGTAAGAGTAAGCAAGGGGAAGAGGAAGAAAACAAAGAAATAATGAAAATGCAGAGGAGGAAGGGATGGTATGGATTAAAGTGAAACGAGAGAGAGAGAAGAGATGAGAGAGAGAGGAGAGAGAGACGAGAGAGAGAGAGAGGAGAGAGAGAGAGAAGAGAGAGAGAGAGAGAGAGAGAGAGGAGAGAGAGAGAGAGAGCGAGAGAGAGCGAGAGCGGAGAGCGAGAGCGAGAGAGAGAGAGAGAGAGAGAGAGAGAGAGAGAGAGAAGAGAGAGAGAAGAGATGAGAGAGAGAAGAAGAGAGAGAGATGCGAGAGCGAGAGAGGCGAGAGCGAGAGCGAGACGGAGAGCGAGACGCTCGCTGCGTGAGCCGAGAGCGAGAGAGAGAGAGAGAGAGAGAGAGAGAGAGAGAGAGAGAGAGAGAGAGATTGTGATTTCTACGAATCTCAACCGGTTGCTGACTGATAGTGCATTAGTCCTTCAATCGCGTGTTTACATTAAAGGATTATACATTAAACTATATTAGTAAAATTATATTACAAAATAGTATCATGCTGAATATCCATATACTGAACGCATAAATGAATGCCGACGGTTCCTCTTCGCTCTATTTCTAGCATTTCCAATACCACCACTGCTACTACCACCACCACCACCACTTTACTACTACTACTCGACCACTATTATTACCTACTATTATTACTACTACTACTACCACCACTACCAGCACCACTTTACTACTACTACTATAACTATTACTCTACTACTACTACTACTACTACTACTACTACCACCATCAACACTACAATATCTGGTTTCAATGATATGCCGAGTTGAGTCTAATTTCAGAGACATAATG
>JAXIVD010007762.1:0-2500 GCA_036785275.1 Cancer borealis
CTCCCTGTATCGCCCTTCATCTTCCTCCTCATTCTCTTCTCCTTGGGTTCTACGTCCTCTTCTTCCTCCTCCTCCTCCTCCTCCTCCTCCTCCTCCTCCTCTTCCTCTTCCTCTTCCTCCTCCTCCTCCTCCTCCTCCTCCTCCTCCTCCTTATTTTGTGCTCTCCTGAAACTCTCTCATCTGGCTCATCTTTTTTCATCGCCTTAGTCCTGGTTCACTTTTTAGCTGCCTTCAGTATACGTCTTTCCTGTCCTTCCCATCCCACTTATCCTCCTCCCTTCCTCCTTTGCCCTCTACCTATGACATGCGAAGGAAGAAGAAGGTGGGGCTACCGCAGAAAATGAGGCGAAAGGGGATGAGGAAGGAAAAGGGGAATTTGAAGGGTGGAAGGGGATGCTGATTTGAATTTTATTATTTCTAAGGTGATGTGGAATATATCTTGCTTTTAATAATCTAGTTTATATTTGGTTGATTCTTGGCTTCTGTTTTGCATTTGTTTGTGGTAGGTAGATTTAGCTTTTTTTTTTTGTTTTAAGTATCGTAGTTTTGAGTTAATGAGGTTCAGGTAGGTTTAGGGATGATGGTTAAGTATATAATAACTACCAATTGTGTACTTTTAAAGGTTATTACATCTATTTGCTCTTGATTTTGCAATTTTTGTCTTGGAAAATCGGTAAAGGGAAGGAAAATGAGAGGATGGAAGGAAGGAGAAAATATGAGGAGGAGGAGGAGGAGGAGGAGGTAGTAAATGCTGGTTTGGGTGTGTCCGTTGTTCAGAAATTCTAAGGACATTCGACATTGTACACAGGAGGAAACCAAGTGACAAGGACAGGAAGGAAGGATTCACGCCTAGGGAGTTAAAGAGGATGTGTCCTTCACTTTTTTCGTGATAGAAGGGAAAAAAAAAAGCCAATCATAATTACGTACAGTTGCAGCTCCGTGTGTGTGTCCACGTGGAAGGCTGTTCAGGGGGGGGGGTGCCGTTAATTAAAGGTGTTGAATGGGTGGGGATGGAAGGGAGGGGAGGATGTTGTTCAATGAGAAAAATAAACTTTACATTTTTTTTTTTTTTTTTTGTACAGTCATCAGTCGGACAGAAAGACTTAAATACCCCCTGTTCACGTCTTGTATGAATAAGTAAATAAGTGTGTGTGTGTGTGTGTGTGTGTGTGTGTGTGTGTGTGTGTGTGTGTGTGTGTGTGTGTGTGTGTGTGTGTGTGTGTGTGAGACAGACAGACAGACAAAGAAAAACAATGCATGCTTTCCTGCCTTTCGTGAGTCTTAACAGTGATCACAACAAGCGACATCGACTCGTGACTCCTCGACAAAACCATTGACTGTAACCACCTGTTTTGTGGCCACCAACACTGCCACCCCCTTCCCCCGTCCCCTCAAAACAGCGGTTCTGACTGTGACTCTCCCACGTGCCGGACCCGCGGGACGTGATGCTGCCCCGCCCCTTGCCAGAGCCGGGCGGGGCGAGGCCAGGGCCAGGTCACCCAAAGTCGATGTTCCTGACAAAAACTTGAAATTTAGAAGTGGGCTCGTAATTGCAGCGGCCGCCCTGAGCCCCGTCGGAGTTAGCAGTGAAGGACGGCGGCCTCAGAGTTCCTGCCTCCTGTTAATATTTAATGATTTGAGATATTAGACACGTGACACATAAAGTTACCAAAGGGTGTAATCTTCCCTACTATTTTTTTTTTCCTCTCCGCCAAACAAGACTAGATAGACTACTTACTTGAGTCTACTTTATTATCATCACTCTTATTAGCAATATATTCTTAGAAATTAACAGAGGACATGTATTATGCCACATTTATACAAAGGTCAAAGAGAGAGAGATAAAAAAGGACAGATAAAAAAGAAGGTTAAGTAACGCAGACGATAGCAAATGACAGCCTAAAAGAGAACAGCATTAGCTCCCTTTAGGTCTGCTTGACTGCATAATGGCACGGCAGAATGAGGCGCTGAGCTGTGCGGGAGGTCACAGCCTGTTTTGGAGGATGTGGGAGTAGGGAGCAGGGGGGGAGGGAAGAAGTCTGCGATCCGGTGGGGGAATGGGAGAGGAACGATGGGGAGGATGTGGCAGGGGATGGAGGAAAAAGGAGGAGGAGAAGACGAAGAAAAAAAAGGAAAACTGATACCTTCTTTTCCGTCCGTTAGCCAGTTATTTAGTTACTTAATTATTTTGTTAACTAGCTAGTTCAATAGTTCGTTAGAAGTAATAGTAGTAGTAGTAGTAGTAGTAGTAGTAGTAGTAGTAGTAGTAGTAGTAGTAGTAGTAGTAGTTTTTGTTACTGTTGTTGTAGTGGCTGTAGTAGTTGGAGTAGTAATCTGTGTTTCCTCAAAATAAAGTATTTTTTTCTCCCCACCCTTGAGTGATGAATGAACGTGGTGCCGCGAGTGCCACATCCACACTGACATCACTCTCTCGCTGCCAAAGTTGAACTATATTGTTCTCAATTTCCTCCAATATTAACGGGACAACATGAGTTAATTA
>JAXIVD010007762.1:10000-19239 GCA_036785275.1 Cancer borealis
TAATATATAGGCTGCCCAAACGCTGCACAAACCATTTACAGATTCCATTCCCGTCTATCTTATCCAAGGAAAAGCAGGTGATGGTGGAGGGAATGGATGTGCTCTATACTCTCATAAGGTAAACACGAGAGTCTCATGAGTCGGGGCTCAGCGGGACAGATGGCGTTCACTCAGCTGCATGTCCCTGCCCCGTTTACCAGAGTCCGGCCTTAGGTACACGTATTATTCATGTGTGTGGCCCCGTCAGGCAGGATGAAGCGTGTCTCTTCTGTAAGCTGTGAGGATGAGATCAGGGTGGGGAAAGGAAGTCGAGTGTTGGGCGTCTCTGGCTCCTAAGGGCGAGGGTTAGTTATACATTATACATACCTTGATGAAAAGTGAAGTGATGGTTAACTTAGGTTATGTTAGGTCCAAGTGATGATAGGATGTGTTGAATAAGGTGTTGAGGGAGTGAATGAAGGATGTGATGAAAAGTGACATAAGGGTGATTGTAGGCTGTATGGAGTTGAAGAAACGTATGAGTAGGTAGAAAAAAATGTCGAGGGAGTGAGGGAGGTGACGGAGAGGATGGGGAATGTGAGGGGAGTTTGTGTGAGGTAGGAGTGAAGATGAGGTAGGCAGTGTTGGAGGCAGCAAGTTTGTTTTTCTTCCTTCACGTTGCTCTAATTCACCTTCATTAGCATTCTCTTTCTCCTTTTACTTCATTCTGTTCTTCCTTCCTGGTATTTCTTGTTTTTTATCTTCTTAATATTCCCTTTATCTCGTCTCGTCGTGTCTTTATTTTTATTCTTTATTATTCCAGACTTTCATTCTCTTTGCTTTACATCTTCTTTACCTTCTTTGGCTTTCATTCCTTCGCTCTTATTTACATATTCACGTAAATGTTCTCACTTCTCACGACTGAAGACAAAAAAGGAGAAAGAATTAGATGCCCACCAATTGCAGTTTCCCAAAAGTTAATACCTTTTTTTTTGTCTTCCTCTCGTGCCTCTGTCTTTCTCCTTTCCTTGTCTTTCATTCTTTTCCCTTGTCGCTCCTTCTCATTCTTTCTCCTGCCTCTCTTTTTGCCACACCCGTCTCTCCCTGCAATACCCTTTCTCCTTTCCCCTGCCTGCCTCTTCTTTGCAACATCCCTTCCTCGCCACCCTCCCCCCTTCGTCCCCTGCATGCAAGGAATAATGAAAGTGGAGGAGAAACACACCCCTAGGAAACGGTGGAGGGAACTAGCGACGAATTGAATGGAATCTCTGTAGGGAGATATAAACTTTATTTTTGTGTAAATTTTTTCGGATCTTTCGAAAACCTAGTTACTATGGAGTATGCACCTCGTCGTCCCCCTCGTCGTCATCGTCCTCTGTCCTCTTCTTTGTCGTTCTCCTCCTTCTTCTAGGAGGAAGTTCAGTAAGACTGTTGTTGTCTGTTTTTTCTCTGTACTCCTTTGTACTCTTCCTCCTTATCTTTTTTCTAAGACTTTCATCTAACGCTTAAAGCCGAGATAAAAGAGAATATTTATTGTCAGCAAAACATCATTGACTCTCTCTCTCTCTCTCTCTCTCTCTCTCTCTCTCTCTCTCTCTCTCTCTCTCTCTCTCTCTCTCTCTCTCTCTCTCTCTTTCTCTCTTTCTCTTTCTCTCTCTCTCTCTCTCTCTCTCTCTCTCTCTCTCTCTCTCTCTCTCTCTCTCTCTCTCTCTCTCTCTCTCTCTCTCTCTCTCTCTCTCTCTCTCTCTCTCTCTCTCTCTCTCTCTCTCTCTTATCAGTCACTTAGTCAGGCTATCTACCCTTTCTATTTTTCTCCCCCATCTATGAAAACCACACTTAACTTCAACCGACCCAAAGAAATCGTGTTCCGAATTCAGCCAATGTAGAGTGACAGCGTTTACCCCTTAAAGAGCCATCCCGTGGACCTCCATCAACCATTTCCCGTCGTCATCGCTAATGTCCGCTGCCCAGAGTTGCCCGGAGGAAGGCGACATTCTCACCTGACCAGACGGAACCAGGAGGAGGAGGAGGAGGAGGAGGAGGAGGAGGAGGAGGAGGACGAGGAGGAGATATAAGTAAATTGAGCTAATTCTGTTGTCTATTTATTTTTTTGTTCCTCTCCAAGTGTCTAAGTGGCTGGGTTGACCTAAAATGTTGTTAATGGATGAAGCGGGCGTGAAGAGGTTTGTAAGGACAGAGCTTACTTAACCTAATGCCTCCGAGGCGAGTAACAGGTCTCCTCCTCCTCCTCCTCCTCCTCCTTCTCCTCCTCCTCCCTCCTCCTCCTCCTCCTCCTCCTCCTCCTCCTCCTCGTCCTCGTCCTCCTGTTTTTCATTTTTAGCGTCGTTGTGGTCGTTCTCGTCATCGCCATCGTCTTCTTCCTCCTCCTCCTCCTCCTCCTCCTCCTCTCCTCCTCCTCCCCCTCCTCCTCCTCCTCCTCCTACTCCTCCTCCTCCTCCTCTAGTCTAGTTTATCACAAACAGCCTCGTAAGGCCAGTAGGCCTGTTGCTGTTTGTTCTTCCTATGTGTTCCTATGTGTTCCTCCTCCTCCTCCTCCTCTTCTTCAGGCGCTGGAGGAAGCAGCTGTCAAAGGGCGTTTATTATGTGAAATTAAAAGCTGTGACTAGTTTTGGAAGTTGTTGGCTGATAATATTTAAAGAGAGAAGAGAGAGAGAGAGAGAGAGAGAGAGAGAGAGAGAGAGAGAGAGAGAGAGAGAGAGAGAGAGAGAGAGAGAGAGAGAGAGAGAGAGAGAGAGAGAGAGAGAAGGTGACACCGCATACATGATGTGGCTGACGCTATCTCTTCTTAATATCAAATAACCTCAGGCCTCCTTCACTCCTTCCACCTCATCCACCCTTTATCCCTCCATCCCCTCCACATCTCCACCTACACTATATAATCCTCTATCCCCCCTAACCACCCCCCTTTTCTCTCCACCTTCCCTTCCCTCTGACTCCCTCTATTCCACTCTACTTCTATCTACATATTCCTCCTTTATTCCCATCCCTTCTTCCACTTATCTTTTTTCTTCCGTGCCATTCCTAAAAAAATAGTAATGGTTAAATGTATGATTCTTGTATACCAGAGGAAGTCCCAAATGGAAGAATATTGTAGTTAGTAGTAAGAAAAAAGTAAGAGTGGAAAATGTGCGAATTGGAATGTCATGAAAGAAATGTAAGACTGATTGATTGGTATCTTTCAAGTTCAAGACGTATTTAGCGGGAAATACACCTGGATCATGCATGGATTAGACGTGTATCTGTTGCGGTCGATTTAACATCCTGTCTTTTGATGGAGGTATTTTTTCTTCTCTTTCTTCATTTAAATTTTCGTTCACATGTAACAATATTTCCTTCTTGTCTGTATTTTTTTTATTCTATTTTCCTTCATCTCTACACTGAACCTGTGACACACACACACACACACACACACACACACACACACACACACACACACACACACACACACACACACACACACACACACACACACACACACACACACATTGAACGCATTGAAAAAACAATAAAGTTTCAACCCACATCCGGTTCACGATTATGGAATCAAGCAAGAATAAATCAACCTTTTTTTCTATCGTGGAGCTCAAGATATTTTTTTTCCTTGTTGCGTAAAAATAAGATTCTCAAATTTTTTTTTAATATAATGATATGTAGCTTATATTTCTTGTGCTAAGGGTTGGCGAGGTAGCAATTAGTGGTATGAAATAATGCATTACCTTCTCTTCCCACCTGTCAGACACTGTAGCTGCCGAGTATACTAGAAAAAATTAGAGGATACAGAACGCCACTGTAAGGGAAAATGTTTTAGTGTAAATCAAAGTAAATTGTAGTGAAGATTAATATATATTACAGGACAGTCTCTTAGAATGACGTGTTAGTGATACAAAGGTGTGGATGAAGGCTGGTGAAGGGGGACAAGCAAGCACTTATTAATGAGTGATAAAGATGTGTTGTGAGTGTCGATCGAGGCAGAGGACTCATGTGTACCATTGACTGTGTTGTTTAATTTCAATGGTAGACTTTTTATTTATTTTTTTATTTATACTTTTTTTTTCCACATCATGTTTTTTCTTCTTTGCACGACTTAGTTTACATGTTTAATGCCTTTGTTGGTAGGAGAAAAAAAAATTGCAGAATAACAACAATAAATAAACAAATAAATAAAAATGGTGAACTCACGCAGCTGTAGTTGAGTGTGTTGCATTTGTTTGTTTCCGATGTTGAACGAGTCGATGTGATAAGTTGACACATTCATAATACATGGACTTTATTCGATTCTTAGACATGGAATAATATATCTGACTGTTGCTTTTATACGAGTTGACTGATATTTTAACTCTTATATTCCCTTTGTTATTGGTCATTCCTGCAATTGTCTGGCTTCATCCTTTTTGTTCCTTGTTTCATTCTCTTGGAAGTCACGTTCGGAACTAAATTGAACTTTAGATAAATAAATGTTTTGAAAGAAAAATCTCCATCTCTTTCTAAGGTTGAATGTGGCTTCCTTATTTTTTCTTCATATTTATCATGCTGCCCTTGCTCCAAAAATAGTTGAGTAAATAGGAGAAAAAAATATCCTACACCATGAACATCCTATGAAACAAATGAAGGCCTTGTCGTCACTTTTCCTTCGCTTCGGACGCGCATCACGGGTCTGTCGCGAGGAAACTTTACCACTTGAGCCACGTTGAACCCTATTGGCTGTCACTTTGGCTCCGAGTCTCCAAAAGTAGTGGTGTAACTCGCCTAACTACCTACATCAGGGGTCAAGGTCGCGCTCGACGGATTTTCTGCCGACGTGTTTACCG
Source organism: Cancer borealis (assembly GCA_036785275.1). Classification (NCBI taxonomy): domain Eukaryota; kingdom Metazoa; phylum Arthropoda; class Malacostraca; order Decapoda; family Cancridae; genus Cancer; species Cancer borealis. The sequence goes on from JAXIVD010007762.1 coordinate 14,809, forward strand.
GGCGGAGGAAAGGCCGGAAATCTAGATGAAAGAAAACGAAATGCTGACCACCTTCCCCTCACACACACACACACACACACACATACATACACACACACACACACACACACACACACACACACACACACACACACACACACACACACACACACACACACACACACACACACACACATGGGAGTTCATGGTGCTTTCCCTCACACACATTGGTTTCTAAGAATTTATTAAGTGATTGCATGACGCCTCACTGATATTATGCAGTGTTATTGGGTCAAATTTGGAAATCTTAAAGCTGCCACTGCGTTCTGTGTGATTATCCTCTCTATCTAGACGCCATGGAGGTCTTTGGGGACAGTGACGTGCTCAGAATTAACACATTTGCACAATATTCACGTTGGGTTTAGACATTGGGTGCCTGGCTTGAGGTGATTGATGGCTAGTGGGATGATCCTTGACGCTGCAGTGATGGTGTTCGATTAGGGTTGTGTGACGGGCTAGCAAAGCATCAGGTGTTGCTAAGTCGTCGTGGAAATCAGTGGTGAGGACTTTCTCGTGTAACACAAACTCCATTTATTTTATTTTATCCTGCCATGAATTGATGAGATATTTTCCTGTGGTTGCCTGTCAGTGGCTAGCAAACCTTTCAGATCATCATCATCTGCATCATCATCATCATCATCATCATCATCATCATCATCATCATCACCACCACAATCACCATTATTATAACCACAAGCATTTCCTCATCACACGAGGTACATATATGGTGCAAGCACGTGACAGCAGCTGTTCATACTGAAGGTAACATCCTGGCAGGAGGAGAATAATAATTGTAGTAACAGTGTAGCACCACAAGGCCAGCTGGCAAGGGCTTACTTGCGTCGCGGTCACATGAATCAACAACAGCCACGCAATGAATGGTGTGTAGGCAGGCTTCCTCTCGCCTTATTTTATTTTATTATCAAATCTCTTGTATTCGCATTGTAAAAAAAAAATATGTATCGGAAAAAATAACTCATAAATCGTGAAGTGATTACAATAATGACCATCACTGAACATGTATTTTACTCCTCTAACACCTGAATCAAGACTAACTATAGGGAAGATTTGATACTGAGTTTGGGCGGTAACACCTGCTGGACAACTTTCTCCCAACACACACACACACACACACACACACACACACGCACACACACACACACACACGCACACGCACACACACACACACACACACACACACATACATACATACATACATACATACACACACACACACACACACACACACACACACACACACACACACACACACACACACACACACACGCACATGATAAGTGAACTGGATCACTTTGGAAGAAGCCTTGGAGCCTAGAGAGGCAGGCGACTCACTGGCTCCATCTCATCAAGTGGCCTGCGAGGATGTGCACAATTTCCATCAGGTAATTACCGTGAGCCGTGTTTACCCTCGGCTCTCCTCGAGTCGTTGGTGGTGCCGCCCCCCTCCCTCTGCTACCCCCTGCATCCCCTGACCCCCCCCTTCAAGCCTCAACATTGGCAAAACGACGATATTTCACTTTTCCTCATTAAAATTTATGTAAGTTATGGGGGCTGTGGTGTGTGGCTAAGCCCAAGGCGGGACGGGGCGGGGCGCGTGGTGCTTCCCGCTGTGTAATCATGTCGCCTGCGCGTCCATCAGAGGGTAATTTTTATAATGACGTGCAGCCACTTGTGTTGGAGGACCTTGGTTTAGCCGCGCATATATTTAGTGCTGGTAAACATACGACATTTTATTATTTTTTGATCCCCCTCCCTGCAGCAAGCACAGTTCTCGGGTTCATTTTGGAGAGTAAATAATTGATATATTTGTGAGTGTTAAATGAGTATGTTGTCCAAGCAAAGTACACACGAATAACATCAATGTAGACACGAGCAACCACAGATGGAGGGTGTGCAAATATTGTAAAACTGATAGCAACCCTGTCTCTTCCTCCTCCTCCTCCTCCTCCTCCTCCTCCTCCTCCTCCTCCTTATCCTCATTCTCCTCCTCCTCCTCTCTACCCGATCCCCCCCTCAGCAGACTAGGCACCCCCGTGGACTGATGCAGAGAGTCCGATACTTCAACACGGACACATCAATACTTGTCGAGGCTGTCTCATTACCAGCCCGTCCAGGACACACGAGTGACACAGCTCAACCCTCTCACTGCTTGTCTCGTCACCTCGTCCTCTTTCCTCCTCCTCCTCCTCCTCCTCCTCCTCCTCTTCCTTTTCTTCTTCCTCCCATTGTTCTTCCTCCTCCTCCTCCTCAAAATATGCTACACTGCCAATTTAATATCGTTAGATCTACAAAACTGCTCCAAATGAATATCGTATATCTAACCCTATTGGGCATGTTGAATTTGGCATATGAATTTGGATTCTGTTTTCTGATTATTGAAATTCTAAAACCTATTGCACCCTTTGTTCCCTGATAAAACTAAAGGGAATAACCATAGTTTCCTTCTTACTGGCCAATGATGAGGAAAATCACCGTGCCGCGCCTTGGAGGGTGTTAAGGTAGCCAGTAGCGGCCTCAGGACTAAGCAGGAACCTCATTGTGAAAACATAGTGTAGCCACATCCCACGCCACCAGCGTCACGGGCAAAAACACGGGGGCGTTAAGGTAGCCTGGCCTGGGGACGGAGCTTTTCCTCCTCCTCCTCCTCCTCCTCCTCCTCCTCCTCCTCCTCCTCCTCCTCCTCCTTTCATCTTTGCTCTGCTTATCCTGATTTTTTTTTTTTCCCTTCCTTTGCCAGGTATCCCCGATCAGCGCCCTCTGTCAGACACTCTCACTCTCAGCTGCTTCTTCTTTCCTCTCCACCGCTCACCACCTTTCGTTATCACACTCACTTACTAAGCTAGCATAAGGAATCAGGTGTGTGTGTGTGTGTGTGTGTGTGTGTGTGTGTGTGTGTGTGTGTGTGTGTGTGTGTGTGTGTGTGTGTCGTAGAGAGAGAGAGAGAGAGAGAGAGAGAGAGAGAGAGAGAGAGAGAGAGAGAGAGAGAGAGAGAGAGAGAGAGAGAGAGAGAGATTGCGTGGGAGGGACTCGGTGCAAATAGAAAATAATAGAATGGAGGCGAAACATGTGTCACACTGTGTATCATTATGTGTGTGTGGGGCAGCGAGGGGAGGGCCTGCACGCAGCTATTTCCCCGCACACTCTGAGCATGAGCAAGCAGTCTCGCCTCGTCCAGGCCGGCCAGGTTAGAGAATCCTCGCACCAATCACGAGGCGAGATTGCTCGCTCATGCTCAGAGTGTGCGGGGAAATAGCTGCGTGCAGGCTCTCCCTAAAGCAAGAGACCGCTCCTCGCCTCCGTCCGTCCTTTGAGGTAATGTTTATATCATAGTTATTCACGGATTACCCGGGCCCCCAGGATTAGGCAAGGCGGCAGGATTAACATAGTGCCGGGATTACCCAGGGCTACGGATTAACCCGGGGCAAGAATACATTAAACGGATGACATTCATATTTGGAGTGCATGACCAGGGCGTCAAAAGCCAGGCAGAAAACGAGATTTTAATTCAAAGCTCTGTGGTGGCCATACGCGTTGAAATGTGTTTTAATATAATTTAATTATATAGAAAATGTTAGTATACGTGTGTGTGTGTGTGTGTGTGTGTGTGTGTGTGTGTGTGTGTGTGTATGTGTGTGTGTGTGTGTGTGTGTGTGTGTGTGTGTGTGTGTGAGTGTGAGTGTGAGTCAGCCTTGCACGTGGTCGACTGGTGTATAAAGAGTACCACACTTTGGGTACAACGAGGATATCTGGCGTCAACAAGAAAGAACTTATGGATGAATAGAGATGCGAGGGTGCGAGGCGGGTGGCTGAGGGCGTGTGGAGTGGTGTGGTAGTCTTGCTTGAGGCCTCTAGACGATGATGTGATAATTTCTACTGACTGATGAAAGAATGTACGGTCTCCACGTGGCTCTTTGTGGTCAATGGCTGCCTCGTGCTGGGCTGGCTGGACGTAAGTAGCCTTAGTGTGAGGCAATGAGTGGTAGGATAATCGCTGGCTCCGGGCTGAGACCACTGAGTTATTGGTGGATAACCAGCGCTTAAGTATAAGGATTTGTTAATATAAAAGCATGAAGCCTTGTTATCTTGTCAGCTGGGCTCGCTGTGATCTCAATCATCTCACTGTTTTGTGGCTGTTCTCCTTGGAGTGACCTTGTGTTGTTCCAGCTTCGCGTGAAACGGGTTTATTGAGGACGATGATGCTGGTGTTGGTGAAGATGGTGGTGGTGGTGGTGGTGATGGTGGTGGTGGTGGTGGTGGTGGTGGTGGTGGTGATGGTGCTGGTGGTGGTGGTGGTGGTGGTGGTTGTGGTAAGAGGAGGAGGAGGAGGAAGGAAGGAAGGAAGGAAGGAAGGAAGGAAGGAAGGAAGGAAAG
>JAXIVD010007763.1:0-17500 GCA_036785275.1 Cancer borealis
TCTCTCTCTCTCTCTCTCTCTCTCTCTCTTTTTCTCTCTCTCTCTCTCTCATATGACAGGTGATAGGAAACATGAGTTACTGGTTCCGGCTACAGCGGCCAAGTGAAGATGCAATTGCCCAATACTTTCGTACTGCAGGGATGCTCTTAGCCACCCAGAAGGAAAAGTCTGTTTCTAAGGTAATGCATTTTTTACACAAAGTAGATGTAGATTTTGTCCTTCATGAAGTTCAAACTGACAAATTAACCCTTAAATAACTGCTATTATTTTAATACAATATTTTTATGTGTAATATACAATGTAAAAAACAATTGTTAACTTTATTTTATCAAAAGAAACATCTTAACTCATTGAAAACAGTGGTGAAACTTACATTAAAATGTAGTCACGCTAGAGGGTGTGGAAAATAGCTCTTAAGTGATCTGCTGGCAAGAAATTGTACTCCAGGAAGTTTTAAGACAGCCCCACTGTCATTGCTAGGAATGTATTCTTCATCACTGCCATCATTACATTCAGAATTATCTTTGCTTTAATAGTTAGATTCATGAAAAACTAGGGAGTTTCATACTTCACATTATAATGCAATTTTGAGACATTTCCCCCATATATGATAGGATGTCATTTTTTTCTGGTATTGTTGGGATGTATCTAAACAGTAAATACTATGCAAGTTCAACCATTTATTTTGTCATTTTTTGGGGGTTCAGTGACTATATGGCATAATTTAACTGGACTACTAGTATTTTCAGTCATCAGTCATCAGTCATCAGTAGCCTGGGCTCCATGGCAGCTTACTGACGATTATTGGTTTTACCGCAGATACACAAGTGTCAGACTCACTGCCATACATCATAATTGACAAAACCTTCAACATTTTTGCCAAATATTTAAAATTAGTGGGGTGCAAAAGCCTGCTTTTATTAACTTTCTGTATGTGCAGGACACTGAGTGTTTGATTACTAAAACAAGGGCCGTCATTTAAAGGTTAAATACATGAAATAATGAGCTGATCTGGTTATTGTTGCATATTTTTCAGGATGAACCTAGGGAAACCAAATCAACTACAAGCTCAGTAAGAGTGAAAAGTGTAGTTAATATGGTGGATGAAATACCTAAGAAGAAGGAAACAAATTCTCACAGGGAAATCCTCCTTCCCTCAGGACAGAGACATTCTCCACTCACACCAGATAAGAGTTCATTAACAAAGAAAATGGAGTGTAGTGAAAAGCTTCAGAACACTGAAGAACATATTCCATCTGAAAGTTCCTCTCAATCTGAAAGTCACCATCAGATCCATCAGTGCATAACTTCTGATCCTATAGCACAGCAAATCGCACTCTCTAGGTCATCCTCTGTCAGCTCAACTGGGACATACAATGTTGAAAGTCCAAAGGAAACAAAGACTTATGATAATGCAAATACAGATACTCCCAGAAATCTTAGAAACACAAAAACAAAGGGAATTGATTCTGTAGGTTCTGAGGACAGTTCAACTGGAACCTATAATGTAGAAAGTCCCAAGATGTCCAAAATGTCTAGCAAATCTAATACTGATGTTTCTAAAATGTTCAAGAACAAAAACCCAAAGAGAGCAGATTCACAGAGTTCCTCGATATCACATTTTTCACGAAGAAGCTCCAAGCAAGAAGCATCATCATCTGCATCTCACAAGAAGTCAATTCCTTCCATGTCTTCTTTCCACACCAGAGAGGAAGTGAGTTCTGAAGTGCCTGAAGAGCAACCCAGCACCTCACAAGCGGCAACTGCACTGCCGCTACAAATACCAACTCAGATGGTAATTGTTTAAATTCTTATCATTCTGTTGACTTTTCATGTTTTTGAACATGGAATTTAATTAGTATCATGTCATCATTGTAACACCTCTCATTGCTTCTCATACTTTTTATTCACAATTCTTAGTTGCACTAGAAATATTAACTTTAGGAAATCTTACCATTGCACGTTAGGTACCCATATATGTGTGTTTAAGATTATTAATTCGCAAATCATATATATATATATATATATATATATATATATATATATATATATATATATATATATATATATATATATATATATATATATATATATATATATTGTGTTTTTGATGAGTAGTAACCCAGTACCCTAGTATTCTTAGGTTAGGCACGGGGAAGAGGATGGATTAAATCTGATGTGGCAGCAGGGATAAATCGGTTCTGTTTTGGGCCCAATAGGCAGACGTTTTAGATTTTGAACTTGTTAAAAGTGTATCTGTAATCATTTAGATAACTGATGCTTTATTCAATACACCATTTTTTAGAGTTCACACACTCCTCCAAGATCACAACCCTTATCTTCTGAAGATAGTCCAGACACTTCGTTTGAAGATGAAGAGAGTTATGATAAGTCTCATACTCAGAGTTCCAAGGATAATTTCTCCAAGAAAGGTATTTATAAATTATTGATTGTTCATTTTCTTTAGTTGCCTTGTCTTTTTAATTACTTATTTCCTGTTTGTTTTCATAACCTTGGCAATAAGGTGTAGGTTATAGTCTGATATATGAATATTATATATCAGCAAGTGTAGAATCATGAATCTTATGAGGAAATTAAGTTATATTCATTTGTTATGTGTATCCAGTCTTTTTCGTAATTGATTGAACTAATACATATAGAAAAAATTTAAATGTAGATTTCTTGAATGTATATTATGCTTTATAAAGTTTAAAAGCAAAAATGTATAAGAGGTAAGCATACAGGAAGCAGAGAAAAGTCCAAATAGGTAAATAACAAGTGTAGAATAAATATTTACACTTCCATAATGGTGTAATAAAACCATTGTATTATTCCCATTGATGCCAACATTATAAAGTGTTGTGTGCAGCCATGCTCTAGACTCGGATATTCCTCCATTTTCTTTTAGCAAATCAAAAAATTGCAAGTAAGAGGACTGTTGTTGAAGGGACAGATAAAAGAGAAGCACAAAGAAATAAAAAGGTAAGCTTTTGTACATTTCTTGTCAGTGATTGACTTAACGTATAACATTGGAAATTGATATGCATGTATTTATCTTTACTATTTGTTTGATCGTTTGTTACTTTTTTGATACTATACATGTCTATTATCTTTCATAGTGTGACATAGACCATTTTGGGTTCTTGTAAGAAGATATAAAAATTTTATTAAATTTCATAAACAAAATCCTAGTTAAAAAAAACATATATATTATTCTTTTATTTTTTCTCATTTAAGCTTTTGTCTTAAGAACACATGTACTCCTTTTAATGAAAAAAAAATGTTTAGAGTCCCAAAGGTACCACGAAAACCCAAGATCCAGTGAGCAGCCAAGACTCATCCAGTAGTAAAGACATTAAAGAGGAAGAATCTGAGGATCAAGTGTCCTCCTCAGAATCCAATCATTCCAGTGATTCTGAAGGGGTGGTGGCAGTAGTTTCCAACACAAGTAAGGTAAGATCACAGATTTTTTTTTTTTTTCATGAATGCTGACTTCAGAAGTGTGCATCTCCATTTAATTTTTAGAACTTTTGTCTTTTTAATGTTGTTTAGGTAATGGATTGAAGTGTTGTATGGTGGAATGGGTGAAAAGAAAATAATTAAGCTGATTTTGTTATCTTTAGGGGATGAGCGAATAGTTTGTGAAGAAAGTGTGTATGAGTGAAACTGAAGGTGCTAGTAGGAGAGGAAGGCCACTTGTAAGGAGATAGGATAGGGTAAAAATCAAACTGCAAGCCACAAGTGAAGTGCAGTCCCATAGTTAGACCACTTTGCCCTAAAACATGAGATCATGTCCTTGTGATTGTGTACTTTATGACAGCAAATAAGGATTGGTTGATTGTGTAACCTATTTCATTAGCAAATTTTTATTTAGAGATTTAATATTTTTGTTAGAAATGAGCAAAATGGGTCTTTGATTATACATGATTATGTACCAGATACTGTATTTATTTATTTATGTTCAGTATTTGTTGTTTGCTTCTACATCTGTAAGGCTTCAAGTAATATATCCTTTTACAATATACTGTTTTGCCATTCAGAATAACCATTCAAGGATATACGTTGAAGTGACAAGCATAGTGTTATGGCCAGACTGTGGAGTTCTTCAGGATCCAATGGTGCAATTGATCTTTGTTGACTTCCATGGATTTCTTGGCCTCCCACCTGACCTGCTGGAAACACCTGTCTCCTTGCCCAAAAATGCCCCAGACAGTACCCTGAATTTCAATTTTGGACAAGGTGAGTTTAGGCACGAAAAGAGGAGGAAGTATGACTATATATTGTATGTAACGAAAAAGAATCCTTATTCCATTCAATCCTTTCCTTACTCCAATCAGAAAAAAAATCACTTCCCTCTCATCATTTACCTCCTTCAGGTTATCAATTTCCTTCCTTAACAGAATTAAGTCGTTTGTCCATTCAGTAAACAAATTGAATATCTTCTTAACAGATTCTTTGCATCTATTGCATTTTTTGTATTAAATTCCATTTCCCATGTACAGGACAACTCAAATATTTTGTCCATGTCCTGTTGCAGTGCTTCACAATCTTAATTTTTTTGCATTCTTCTTAATAGTTTGGCGTCATCTGCAAACAAATTGATGTAACTGTCTATTCTTTCTGACATATAATTTACGTACACTGCAAACATGACTGGGGCCAATACTGATCCTTGCGGGACTCCACTCAAGATACTTTTCAAGCCAGATTTTTTTTTCTCTTATTACAGTTCTCATTTCTCTATCTATCAAAAAATCATCTATCCATCTTAGAAGCCTCCCCTTTAGTCCTCCTATAGTTTTTAATCTCTACAACAACGGTTTGTGTGGCACCTTATCAAATGCCTTGCTTAGATCCAAGTAAATACAGTCCATGAAATTAAAAAATATTTTCTATCCACTTTTTGCACTTCCTTCAAAACTCTATATTACTGCAATATATATATATCCCTTTTCCTTCCATTCCCCCAAAGTTGGAAGACTCAATCTTGATAGTCACTACTCATATGGTAGATCTCTCATGTTTGGGGTCATCTTGGTTGCTATTCTTTCAATCTTTCATATATCCATTTTGTAGGGCGACCATACCAATGCTGCCAACCTTGGGTAAATCATTGAATTTTTTTTTATTATTATTATTTAATTATTATTATTATTATTGTTATTATTATTATTATTATTATTATTATTATATATATATATATATATATATATATATATATATATATATATATATATAATATATTTTTTTTTTTTTTTTTTTTTTTTTTTTTTTTTTTTTTTTTTTTTCCCATTCATGCATTTATGCACAAAGCTCAACAACGCCTAGAGGCATGAGCCAGCATACACCAAAGCCCAGAGATCCTGTACATCTAGATTTTCTGCCCCGAAATTGATTCAGTAATGTCTGTGTACAGGGTTCAGTGTTGACAAGAAGCATCACCCAACACGTGTTCAAGCCCTGACTGAGCTCATGGGTGGCCGAGGCATCCTCAAGTTCACCATCACCTCAGAACCGCCAGAGGAGATGCAGGATACACATGACTGCCAGGACCTGGGGTGAGTTATTAGTGTTCATTGGATTGCTTTTCACCATTAGACTGTCAGTTTTTCATTGTCCTGGCCTGCATTCCTTCACTCACTGTGTATTGGACTCACATTTCATCACCTCCCTCTTTTTATTAGGTTTTAGTTAATCCTTTTTTCTTAGACTACAGGTATAGAACCATTTATATGACTTCTAATTGTCTTGATAATTTTGCTGTACACAGTGATAGCAGAGATTGTCAGTTTCAGCAAGATAGCTGCTGTGGATATTTGTTCCTCACTATATTCGTGTAATTATGTGTCCCATTTTAGTATGATTTTCATTTTAATACCATGTTTAGAAGGCCGGCAAAAAGGCATCATACCAGTGAAAAACAAAAAGGAATTATGTTGTGAACAAGTGGGTGCTTTGTTCTGATTTTTGTGGTGTATATTGCCAGAGTTACAAGGAACTGCCTCGTGTAGGTCATTAACTGGCCTCTTACAGTCTCCTCATTTCTTATGTTCTTATGTTCAGCATGACAGACGCTGTGAACACTTACCCTTCCCTAACTTTATGTAATTATTTGTACCAATTTACTATGATTTTACTTTTAATACCGTGTATAAAAAGCCAACAGTAAAGTAACTTCCAAATGGAAAACAAAAGGAAAAATTAATTACATTGCAAGCAATGGGTCACCTTGTCTTTTTCCTAGCATGTCTTGCTGGCAACAATCACCTTTAACAGGACAGCTACCGTGGACACTTGCACCTTCTTACATTTACTTGATTATTATACATGTACATATTGTAAACTCACTTCAAAACTACCCAACATGAATATAATAGAAAAAAACTATTAGAGATCCCTTTTTATAAGATGTGAGCACAGAGGGCTGCACAACTCTCCCCTGATCAACCTAACATCAAAATCAAGACAACATAGTCCTGAGTCAATCTGAGTCATAAGTCGGCCACATCCTTTTGTTTGTTAATTTATGCTATTTGTATCATATCTACATAACTATCATCTCCAATCACATTGGTATTTGAGCCTGTGGTGGAAATTAATCTGTTACACCGGGACACAGGGCCACTATGATATCCGACTTTCCAGTTTACCTTCTCCAGGTTTCCTTAGGTACCCATTTATCTACCAATCCATTTGGGAGGATGAACAGCTGGGTGAGTCGTGCGCTGTCTGCCTTTGTTTGATATTGAACTCGGGCCAGCGGATTGGTAGTCAGACATGCTAACCACAGTATTCTATGGCATCAGAACTGACTAAATTAGACTAGATAAAAATGTACATTTGTATATTTGATAGAAATATGTCTGTCCAAATCTAATTAAAATCTTTTAATATTTGTCAAAATATGAAAGGTATTCAAGAAACTTTAGGTAATAATAATATTTCCTCCCACAGCTATGCGTATGTTGATCTTCAGCACATGGCAAGAGAAAGACAGGACATGCTGAATGGAATGCTGGCTGTGGAGAGTGCAGAGGATGGCAGTCAAATAGGAGTGTTGAAGGTAACTATACACATTATACAGGCCCTTGAGTACCTTGGCCTGATTTGAGTACATAGCTACTATATCACTTTTGAAATTTGGAGTGACAAGATTTGATCCAGTAAACCGAACACAGCTGTATGCTTTATTAGTCTAGTCTGGGAAGGACACTATTTCTTGCTAAGTCCTTCATTATTAGTCTTGTTAGCACACTGGACAGTGGGGAAGCGGATTATAATATTTAAAACTGCTCACATGTATAACATTGCTAATGAAACTGCAACTTAATATTTTTGAATAAATAAACTTACAAAATTAATATTACTTTTCTTTCTACAGTATTATCCATTATAGATCAGTCGATGTTTACTTACTTCCATATGAAAGTATTGGTCTATCATAGGTGGCATTGCTGTTTTACCCTCAGAATTTGTTGTGAATGATACCTTCACTCCTCCTGGCCTCAGGCATCTAGGATTATCCATGTGATAATCTATGGATCCATCAAGGGCACTATGCTACTATCAAGCTAAAGTGACAGGTGGGAGGCATATCACTTGGGATTACACCTGAAAACAGCACTTCCACGTCTCCCAAACACGTGGTGCATAACTATTGCTTTGCATGTAAAAAAAATCAGGCCAGAAACGTTAATTAAATTGGCAGCACTGTTTTTCAGGTGTAATCCCAAGGGATATACTTCCCACCCGCCACTTTAGCTTGGTACCATCATAGTGAAGATCTAAAGCCTGGAGCATATAGTGTCAAATAAAATTATCTCTATTACTTACTGATTACTAGGTACATACGTTTTAAACATTCTTATATCTCATGTTAGGCAGTAGATTTTTCTTTTTTCCCCATTATTATCACACTCCCAACATGTTCACATATTAATTGATACCTTTACACAGTATATACCAGAAAGTGAGGTGTCTCAGCACACCTCTTTTGTGTGAGAAGTACCATTATTTATTTTTCTGTTAACATTGATGAGTGCCCTTCCTAGTGTGCATTAAGCAAATAAGCATCACTAAATGACTGTATGCTACAGTATTTTTTTTTCCAGTGTGTCTATTTGATGGTATCCCATTTCTCTATTGTTTATTTATAAAACTTACTGAAAAGATTTCAAAATTTTTAATATTAAATATTACAAAAGCCTATGGAAGTAAACAGTAGGTTGTTGGTTGTTTGGTTGTTGGTGGGAACTTAACTACTTACAGAATAAACATCACACCTGTCTTTGTACTTGTTTGGTGGTGAATAAGCTTAAATGATTAATATCACAACTGTCTTAGGAAGTATTTGATATTCGATAGATTTTTACAAATCAGGTAAGTGGTGAACGATCTTTAGTGATTAATTTCACTACTAGAAGTATATGATAGCTTGTAGCATATCCTGTAAGTGATGAATCTTAATGGTATATGACACAACTTTGGTTTAGTTAGGTGGTGACTAAGCTTACATGATTAATATAAAAAGTTAGGTAAGTGTTGAATGAGTTTTGATGATTAATATCACTACTATCTATGAGTACAAGGTGTAATCAAAAAGTTTGAAGACTTCACCTGTAAAAAACAGACAATGCACCCGATTCTTCTCCCTTACTGTAGCCTTACACAGTGATACAACGTTCCCAGCATTCCACTCCTGGTAGAAGCAGAGTGATTTATCGCTGCACAAGGTGGCATCTTGGAAGAGATTTGGCAGTTAAATTAAAATCAAGTACGTTGTTTGCTTTTTATAGGTATTGTCTCTGAAATTTTTGAAAGCACCTCGTATAAACATGCATTTTTAACTTGATGATGATTTAATTGTCAAGTTGTGCCATTTTCTTTTCATGGTACTCTAACAAGCACTTCTTTCAAAAGTTGTTGTACTCTAAGAAGCACTTCTTTTGAAAGTCGTCCTGTTCCTGGAATTTTATGTAATGACATTTCTCTTTTTCCAGCAACTCCAGGCGTTTTTGGTGTACCTCTCAGTCCATTTCCCGCAGCAGATAATTTCTTTCTAATGTGAACCTGAACATCTTGTTTTTCATTGGACATGAATTTTCTTTTTTTGATGATGGGTCCCTTCCATGTAGATGTGTATGGGTTGGCATTCCCTGTCTCTGTAGGATCATCATCATCATGGCACGCTACTAGCATGGGCTGAGCTGCAGCAGCATCGTTGTACTCGTCAGCGATGGTTTCGGTCCTCATTTCCGATATGGTCCCAAATCCATCATCTGAAACAAGAAATTGAGTTATAATAACAAGATTCCAGTGATATATTGATGATAGCATTGGATACTTTGTCAAAAATGGGTCGAGGGAATCAACTTGTCAATCACACAGTAACAAGTCATTTCATTAATACATTGCTCCCTCCAATTTTGTATAAAATTGGTCGACATTGTAGGCCGCAAAATGCGAATTTGCAAAATTTGATTAATTAACCTTATGGTGATTTTAGTCATATTTTTGCTCTTGTTTGTGTACAAATACATGTAATTATACATCCTACAATAAAGAAAAATACAGGAAAGCATAAACATTATCATCATCCATATGAAAATCAATTTGAATGACCATTTTACTGTACCTGGGCTTGCGAAGATGGAGATTGGTCTCAGTCGAACTCATATGAATTCATTGGATATAGATACATAAACTTACAGGATAAATTGTAATTTGTGCCAAAACTTCGGCAGAGTCCCTATTTTCACCTATTGTTGCCCTTCCGAGTGTTATTTTGAGACCTAAAATACATACAAATCATATATCATATTTATTATTAGAAGAATTAATAATAAACCAACCTGTGAGAGAATAATGAGGTGTGTAGGTGAGACGACATCTAGGGTATCCGAGACAGGGAGGCGAGGCTACTGGGTAGAACCAGTGCCGCGCACCTCCTCACCACCACCACCTCCACCTCCCTCTCGCACCTTCTCCACCACCTTTTTTCCTTGTATCTTCCTTTCGAGTTCGGTGAATCCAACAAAGTCGTAAGCATCCATCACACTGGCTGCCTCGTCTTCAAGTTCCAATGGAGTTGTGGTGTTGTCTTCCTCCTCACCTAAACTTCCAATGATGAATGTTTGCCGTTTATCATTAACCTTTTGCACATATGAGTCACTCAAATGTTGGCGCAACTTTTGAATTAATGGCATCACCTTGTTGACCAGCCCTGAATCTGATTCTGTTGCACCATGCATAAACTCTTCCATATGGGCTAAGTCGGTTATCTTATTCAACAGGTACCCAGATGATATTTTATTACACTCTTCTTCACATTCCTGGCTTTCTTCCTCCTTAAGATTTACCTCAAGATCTACATCATCAACCATCTCCTCTGCACATACAGTTTCTTCTGCGGCATTGCAAGTTAATAAAACATTCAGCCTATCCTTAGCCATCTTCACCCCAGGTGCCTGCTTTTCCTTTTTACTGATGAATGTAGTTTTGGGCGAATGTTTCCAATACAGACTGGTTTCGTCGCAATTATAAACCTGGTCTAAGCAATAACCCCCCTCATCAATCACTGCCTGTGCAATAGCAGGAAATGAATTAGCAGTAAGTGTGTCTGCAGGTGAAAGCTCCCTCTTGTGTAAAGCGTGTTTTATGCCAAACCTTTTCTTAAATTTATAAAACCATCCAAGAGAAGCAGCAAAGGGTGGCGGATCTTTTATTTTGTTCTTTTTAATGATGATATTGTAGAGAACGAGAGCTTGGTTTCTTATTTGAGGACCATTGATACTTCTCCCATCCTTGAACTTGCGCTCTATCCACTTTCCAAGATAGAACTCCATCATGGCAACAAGGCGATTGGACGCAGAATAGTTTGTTAGCACCCTTTTAGATGCATTAGAATTGGTATTAAATAACTTTTTTGCAACACCCAGGCAGGCCTTAATTTCACTTTTCTGTCTCTTAAAGTTACGCACTGTGCCCTCAGGAAACCCAGTCATCTTCACTATCTCGCAATTCTTGTGGCCTTTTTCAATTAATTCAATCACACTTGCTTTTTCTTCCATTGTATATTTATTTAATTGCTTTCCAACACGAGTAGCCCTCTTCACTGGTTCTTTTTTCTTACGTTCTTGAAGGTTTCCTTTCTCACCACTCCCCTTTCTGCTACCTGAGGCTAGGGCAGACATCATGAGAGGCGTAACACACAGCCAGACACTCGTTAGATGGGATGGAGAGCCAAAAAAAAAAAAAGGAACAATGAGATTGGAGATGGGGTAAGCTTCAAAAGGGTCGTTAGATACGAATTTGTTAGATCCAAGTGCGTTAGATGAGACTCCACTATCTATATCTTCAAACTCTAGCAGCGCATCAATAATCTGGAAAATATATGAAGCATATTACAATCTAACATTCATCTAAAGGGAAATCTATTGATCCGGACATCCCATTTAATTTTATGGTGAAAAAATTATTTGCGGACAAAATGTTATAGAAGAAAAGTATCATATAATGTTCTGAAATACTTATTTTATTATTTAAAATTTTTTAATTCATGGGAAGTCGGGATCTACAATAATAAACTTTTTTTCCTAATCAAACCTAACATAAATTTAGAGGTGAATCCCATGAAAATCTATGAGAAGGGCAACTTTGAAAAGATAGTTTCAAGTAACATTTCTTTATAGTAGGTTCCCACTATAGGTAAATCTGAAGAACAACGCCTCCACCTCCTATCTTCTAATTCTTATTATTATAGCCAACAGGTTTGGTGACCCCTTGGAAAATTGGGTTTTTAGGGTGGAGAAAACAAACCTAACCTAACAAGTTAATACAGGCAGCATATTCATAATCACAAAAAGTAGGCTGGACTGTAATTATGTCAGTTGTGTGGACTTAAAAATTGAACAGTAGTACATGTTGAGTAAGGAAGCAACCGCTCACTAAAACCTTCACAGATGTTCAGTACAGAAAGTATCCAGTGTACTACAACAATTATTCAGATCGGTTTGGAGGCGCAATCATACAGAAGTACCTCCCACTATGTGTCAACAGAAATCATACACAAAATAAGAGTACTTATTAGGCCGGCATATAGAAGTTAACATTAGAGGGTAAAATTTTACATCTTCACCAGAATACACCTGGATATAAATAACACACTTTACGAATAGACTTGATCTATTTCGAATGATTTTGACATGCATATATAATAAGATATCCTTATCACCCCCAACAAGCTTGGGGACCTGTGGGAATGCAGGGTTCTTGGGCGAGAAAGACGAAATAGACGAAATACAATGATTTACGCTATAAACAAGATGCCAGAATCACTAACATAACCCCAGACGCCCCAGCTTGTCACATAATAATCATAACTAAATTAAGTAATAATCTCATAGAGGGAGGATAAACCCCCACACACCCCATTACTAGCAAACTTAGGAGTAAAGTTTGTTTTGGTCGCTAGCAAGGGAGCAGACGAAACTGAATCCACCACTGCCAAGGCTTGTGGGACAAATACACTAACGCCCTAAAACCAAGAAGATTGTGATGATAACAAAGTCGAAATGACAGGACTTGCGGGAGACGAACGTCAAGCAAGAAGGAATTTTCGTGTTCACCGTGATGTGTTAAATGAATACAGTGACTCAGAGCTACTGAAATGAGGGAATATAATATCCTTGCCTGCTGAACTATATTCTGACTCCGTATCTTCGTCCACGCCTGATGTGCTTGAGAACTTTGAAGGCCAGGCCAGGGTACTGAGAGCCACCTAAGAGGTCAGTTATTGCTGGTGTGTTGGGATAGAGAGATGACAGTGAGTGAAAGAGTGCCATGGAGTGGGAGTGGTGGCGAGGACAGTACATAGGTGTTCTGCGGTGTCAGTTTGTGTACATAAATAGCTTAGATACTGTTAGAAAGATAGTCACTATTATATACCACCAATAACCACCTTTAACAACAAAATCCTCAACAAAACAATACAATCAAACAATATAGAATGATAAAAACATATGAATCATCAAATAAAATCTAGTTAATACGAATAAATAGCTTAGATACTGTTAAAAAAGTAACATTTTCTGTGGCTTGAAAACTGGCTTGAACTCGTTGGCTAAGCGATGACACACAGACACAGAGGGAGTGTCCGCACATCACACCTTTCTATATTTCCTCCTAAAAAACAACCTTGTGAGTATTGCAACGACTTATCCTTTACACATAACATAATTCAAGACTCAATTTATCTATAGGGCCTAGTATTCAATAGAAAGGTATGTGTATAAAGTTGTATAAGGGATGTGTAATATAGGAAGGAGGTTGACCAGCTGATCATCGACCCGACTGATATTACGGACTGCAACAAGGCGTCTGTCAGTCAGTCTGTTATTTGTCTGTTTTCTGGGTAATTGATACAGTTTTATACATGATAATTAGGTGTACTTAAAGGGAATTATATTAGAAACAAGTAGGGAGATGTATTGTGTTTGTGGTTAGTAAGGTAATGTGAGAAATTAGTGATATATGTGTGGTTGTTTAGTTTAGGTAAGATTTTTGCGACTCGATGGTGATTTTGCGTGAGTGATATTCTGTTATATATATGTCTGTTATTTGTGGGTTATTTGTGTTATTTTGGCTGTCGATTTGGAGGTAAAGAAGACGCTTTTCTGTTATTTGTCTGTTTTTTTAATTATTTGTTTTGTTATTTGTCTGCTTGTTGGAGGCAAAAAGACGCTATTCCGTTTTTGTCTGTTATTTTTCTGTTATTTATGTTGTTTGTCTTTTATTTCTCAGTTTATTAAAGGATAAAAGACGATAATCTGTTATTTGTGTGTTATTTGTTTGTCATTTTGTTTTTTCACGTGTTATTTATCTGAAGGTTGATAGAGGACATAAAGGTACACTGACTAGCTAGATTAAAGGGAAGGATAGGATAGGAAGGAAGGAAGGAAGGATGGATGGTGAGAGAATAGGAAGGAGGAAGAATATGCTAGTAGTTAACGAAATAATGTGATGGAATTTATACGTACAATCAGTTTATTTGGTGTAAAGATAACAAAGTGCTTAGAGATATGGCAGTCGTATCGCGTTGTCATCCGCTATTCGTACGGTCTGTGCCTTATTATTTACCTGGTAAAGCATCTTTCAAGTTATGTTAGGTTGATTATGTTATATTAGGTTTGGTTAGGTACGGTTTGGTTCGGTTTTATAAGCTTATCACCTAAAAATTAGGCAAGTGCCGTATCTATAACCGAACACTTACAGGTACGGCTGCCGTATCTGTAAGCTGTGCCTAAAGATAATGGAGTATAATAATAAGAGACTTTCATAATTTTTTTTTATAAGTTGAAGTATGCAATTTCTATTTATATATTTATTATTGTAAGATCAATATTCTCCTCCAACACAGGTGAAACAGTGAACAACAACAATATGAGGACTGCCCAAGAACCCAGTAAAAGGCACCAACAGCAGCAGTAGTAGTAGTAGTAAAAAAAAATGCAAGCCCTTGGAATCTATTTAAACCACTTGTAATACCCTTTCTTCCCCTTTCACCCCTTATCCATCTCCCCTTGACTGAGCTAGTGCCACTACTCTACTAACTACTCTAGCTGCCAGTTAGAGTGCCAGAAGACAGCAACCTCAGTGGGAGCATCTCTTGTCTTAGGTCAACTGAGGTGAGTAGATATGCATGTTAATAAAATAAGTGAAGTGTTTTAGTAGTAGTAGTTGTGTGTTTTTAATGTTTTTTGTTTAATTCATTTACTATTATTATTATTGCTGTTGTTGTTGTTATTATTTTTATGCTTAAGGTGTGAAAGAGGGTTTCAAGGGACTGACATTCTAACTGATTGACTGACTGACTGACTGACTGCAGGGAATGAGAATATGAATGAGGAATGAGGAAAATTATGTTGGTTAGAAGCTGCCTGGGTAAAAAATTATTATAAATAAAGATATAATAATGTTTGTGTGTGTGTAAGAATCTATAGCTCATGTGGGAAGGAAGGAATGTATGTTTGATGTGATTTATTTATTTATTTATTGTATGAATTCGTAATGCATGTACACGGCAAGAATTGTTATTTAGTGATAGAAAAAAAAGAATGAGAGGATAATTTTCATGTATATATATATTTTTGTTATTTATTTAATGCATGTCCTTTTCTTTTCTTCTCATTTCTTTCCTAGTTAGCTTTACTAGAATTATATTGAGAATGCATAACCACTTATGTATATATATATATATATATATATATATATATATATATATATATATATATATATATATATATATATATATATATATTATTTTTAGTTGTACTAGTATTGCTTGCTTAGGTATTGTTATTATTTCCTCTATATTACAATCTTAATGCATTAATTGTTGTTATTTTCTTGTCTATGTTATGTATGTATGTATGTATTTATATATATATATATATATATATATATATATATATATATATATATATATATATATATATATTAATTGCTTGCTTTTCTTAATGTTAGGTTGAACTAATTTCTATAATAGTTTAGTACTGCACAAGTTACTGCAGTGAATATATGTGAAGGTCTTATGCTATTATATTATTTGAAGTATCTGTATGGGTTATTTATTGCTATTATTATTGTTTATGCATGTGTATATATGTATGTATGTGTGTCTATGTATGTATGTGTTGGTCTTAAATATAATATAATTTAAAAAAACATAGGAAAGAACATATGGTATCTTTTTTATGTGCTAAATTTATTCTGATATTTTCATTGAGACATTATATATATATTTTCTTTTTTTTCCCTGTCTCTCTCTTCGATACAATCTCACATAAAATAATATAAAAAATATATATATTAGATTACATTAAAAAAAAGTTAGGTTAGTATTTATATAATGGGAATAATGACAATTGTTTACGTTTCTGCTTTAGACAAATGTTGAAAGGTAAAAAGGTGGTGGATAGAGCAAGAAGAATGAAGTTAGATTGGCATTTGGGCTTTAAAGAGAGAGAGAGAGAGAGAGAGAGAGAGAGAGAGAGAGAGAGAGAGAGAGAGAGAGAGAGAGAGAGAGAGAGAGAGAGAGAGAGAGAGAGAGCCTATTCCATGGTTGCATTCCATTGATTGTAGTTTACATAAAGAATAATACATATACACAAACATACATACATACATATTGAAAACCACATGACATTAATTTTTAAGAATCATAATTAATCTAAGTATATAATTAATCGATTTATAAATATCTATCGTATCTATTTAGTCTCATTCTACGACTATTTTTATTTTTATTTTATTTAGATTATCATTTGTTTTGCTCGATGAAAGGGGTCATGGAGGGGAGGAGGGGAAGGGGGGACATCTCTGACGTCACAGCCCTCAATGGCCAATCACGCGATATCCGGAATGTGACGTCATGCTCCCCTCACCTTCCCCTCTCCTGCCCCCTTCCCCTTACTTCCCTCACTCCCCTCTTCCACCTTCCCCTCCCCTCTATCATCTTCCCCTCCCCTCACTTCCCTGTCATCTTCCCTTCCCCTCTCTCCCCACATTCCCCTTCCCCTCCCTCCCCACATTCCCCTTCCCCTCCCTCCCCACATTCCCCTTCCCCTCTCCCACTTTCCCCTCCCCTTCCCCTCTCTTCCCTCTCTCCATTCTTTCACCTTCCTTCTCCTTCTCTCACTCCCCTTCTCTCCCCTTCCCTTCCCCTTCCCTTCCTTCCCTCCTTCTCCTCCCCTCCCCTCTCCCCCTACCCCCTTAGCCTTGGATTCGCTCGTTTAATGGATGCAACTTTGAGGAAGTGTGACGTCATTCCCTCCTCCTCCTGTCAGCCAATCATAAAGGTTCTTCTTCGTGACGTCACTAGTGTTGATCCCTTAAGGCTTTTTATGCTGGGGATTTTATTATTTTTTGTTATTGATTTTTTTTTTTTTTTTTTTTTTTTTTTTTTTTTTTTTTTTTTTTTTTTTTTTTTAATCCGTAACTTGGTATCAGATTGTTTTTTTTTATATTTGACCTTTGTTTTATCTTTTTCATATTTTGAATGATTAACTTCATATTTTTTCATATCCTCTAATTAATATATATGTGACCATTTACGTAATTCATTTTTATTTTATATTTGTATATGAAAAAAACGAAAGAAAGACATAATATTTTCCTTTTTTTTTTCTCTCTCTTTTTTCCTGTTTTTGGTTTCTACGTAGTTATCATATTTCTTGTTTATCTATCCTACGTTGTCATTCTTTGTTTACATCTGAATACCACGTGTGTCATTCATTGTTTACATCTGAATACCACGTGTGTCATTCATTGTTTACATCTGAATACCACGTGTGTCATTCATTGTTTACATCTGAATACCACGTGTGTCACTCCTTGTTTACATCTGAATACCACGTGTGTCATTCATTGTTTACATCTGAATACCACGTGTGTCACTCCTTGTTTACATCTGAATACCACGTGTGTCATTCATTGTTTACAT
>JAXIVD010007764.1:0-19236 GCA_036785275.1 Cancer borealis
ATGGTAGAAAGAAGTGTGTGAGGGGCAGCGTGGTAAAATAAAAAGATTTGTGCTGGTGAGTTTCCCGTTCACTATGACGCTTAAAGAATAGCAACAACAGCAACAGCTGCTGCTACAACTGCTGGTAGTGGTGGTGGTGGTAGTGGTGCTGCTGTTTATGCTTCCAGAGATGTTATAACAATGATATTTTCCAGACGAATATCGCATGTTTCTCCTTTATTGCTTTCCTCATTTTAGTTACTAGAATGAGTAAAGCCTTCGGAGTCATGCAATTTAAATAACATAAGTCATCTAGATAGTTCCCTGCTTGACACAAACACATGATAGGATAATAATTAATTTTCCTCAACAGGCTATGAAACGTAGAAACAAAAAAATAAAATAAAAACTCTTACATTGTCGTTCCCTTAAAATGTTCAGAGAAAGAGTTTAAAAATGGATGACCAATTTAGTCATACAATAAAAAATCAGGTAACTTATATAAGAGCAATAATCAACAGACGAGAGACAACCTGCAGTCAATCTAACTTTGTGAGTAAATCCTAATGCAGTTTTCCGTCACTCATCGCTACTCGTGTAGGAGTTACCAGTACAATACCTTACTGATTGCTGACTTTGTATGTCTCTCTCTGTATCACTTCCTCTGCTACCCGGCTTAAGCTAATCCTCCTTCCCTCACTTCCCTCATTCCATCGTGCTTGTTTGTTCCTCTCCCCACCTCTATTATAGCCACCCACACCTTGACACCTTGCCTATGTATTCTCCCTCCCTTGTGTTCCTCTATTCTCTTCCCTCACCTCTCTCCCTCCTTCCTACCCTTCCCTACCCTCCCTCCACCCCTCCCTGCCTCCTCGCCCCGTATCAGTGTCGGCGGCTGTCAGTCTGGATCAGAGGGATTAGTGTGTTAATAAAAAGGCATCTAATGGAGCGACCCTAATGTCCCACAAGCATTATTGAAAGGCTGGCGAATGAGCGATCTTGCCTTCGTGCTGGTGGTCGCGAGGAAGGAAGAAGAAGAGGAGGAGGAGGAGGAGGAGGAGGAGGAGGAGGAGGAGGAGGAGGAGGAGGAGGAGGAGGAGGAGGAGGAGGAGGAGGAGGAGGAGGAGGAGGAGGAGGAGGTGAAGGAGGAGGAGGTGAAGGAGGAGGAGGAGGAGGAGGAGGAGGAGGAGGAGGAGGAGGAGTAGGAGGAGGAGTAGTACAAAGGAGTAAAAAGGAAGAACAGACAGCAACAGTTCTATTGGACCTAACGAGGCTATGTGTGGCCAGGGACGAATCTTTCAACACAATAGTATAATGACTATTGCTCTGTACGGGTTAATATTTTAGTAATGATAAAATGGGTTCCATATTCATGTTTATCATGCAATAGAACCTCTATAGACCAATTTCTGTGAGATTTGAAATTTTGAAAATTGTCACTCAATTTTCGTGGGTACAACCCTTGGAATTTTTCAAAATATCGCGTTTTATTATATAAATAAAAAAGTATGAGTTTTACGTAAACAATGTATATAGTACTAAAGAAGAGCAATAAACGGCCGTTCTTGGGAGCTACAGTATAATGATAATGAAAGGTAAATAATAGCAGAAATATAAAATTTAATTTTTTCATAAAACATTATTTCTTCCTCATTATCTCCAAAGCTATTAAAACTATGGGAAAGATAATTACACCATCTTGTAGACCTTGTCAAATTCTACAAATTTATATATATAATTTTGCTCTAGGACTAATAGTTTTGTAGTAAAATGGCGTCAAATGCTTTTGACGAATTTTGGTCGACATTTTCTGGACCAAAAAATGAAAATATTATTTTCGTCACAGAAAAGTGGAACAATGATATGAATTAAAGTGAAACATCTTCAATAGACAATAACAAGATATATTGAGGCAGTTGTGTTGAATTTAGAATGACAACCAAAATTAACATGAACCAAGGAGGAGGAGGAGGAGGAGGAGGAGGAGGAGGAGGAGGAGGAGGAGGAGGAGGAGGAGGAGGAGGAGGAGGAGGAGGAGGAGGAGGAGGAGGAGGAGGAAGTCAAACTCGACAACGTATATATTCTTTTTGGTATAATTTCTTTTAACTTGCTTTTCCTCTTTTTCTATCTGAGTTTTGTTATATATTTTTTCTTTTTCTTCTGATGTTTTTTGGTATATTCATTATTGTTTTGTTTTACGTGTTGGACATTTAGTATTTGATGTGAGACTTTTTTTTTCTCTCTCTTATTATTTTCCTTTCTCCAAATCTTTCTTCTTTCCTCCATTCTATTACACCTCCATCTCTAATTTCACTGCACACCTCCCTGCCACCTTCCATCCCTTCCTTCCTTTACACTTTTTATTCCTCCTCTCCCTTCTTCTCTCCCTCCTTCCTTTCCTTCCCCTTCCCTTCCCTTCCCTTCCCTTCATCTCTCAGGATTTATCAGCTAATCACCTTTTCGGCCCAATTTACCGGGAATTCTCAACAGGTAATTATAGCTTAAAAGGATTAAACGAGGAAGGATTTCGTATACAAACAAAACAGAGACATGGGATAGAATTGTATTGTTGATAATGTTATATATATTATTTTCGTTTTTTTTTTCACCATTATCGTTTTTTTTTATTGTTTTCGCGTCTTCTTGTTTCTCTCCTTTTTTCCTTTCTTTTTATTTCCCTTTCCGTGAGATACCTTCAGTTTCCACGTTATCGTTATCATTACTATCAGCAACACTACAAACATAAATACGCATCACCATCTTTATCAATTCCGTCACATAGATGGCGCTGACACAAAACTCACTTGATACCTTTTACTACTAAAGGAAGCATTACGTTCTTATATCCTTATCAAACATCAAACATAGACTAATTGATATATCGTTCCTCATACCACCACCATCACCACCATCACCACTACCAATACCATTACACACTTATCCATGTTCCTCAATGTATATAACGTTGAGTAGTAGTAACCATCGATTGTGGTATTGTGTTCCTACCGTTAGCGTCGTGTTACCTCCGCCTAGTCACCCCCGCCTCTAGCCTCACATAAGCGAGATCGTCATCCGTAAAATTCACCAGCTTTCGATCGAGAGTGTTAGTCAGGAAGGGACCCGCGGCCTCGATGTGTCACTGCGATGCTTGTTGGCTTGTAACGATCCTCTGGTGTGGCTAAGGGTGCTGAGAGAGAGAGAGAGAGAGAGAGAGAGAGAGAGAGAGAGAGAGAGAGAGAGAGAGAGAGAGAGAGAGAGAGAGAGAGAGAGTGTGTGTGTGTGTCAAGCGTCAGTGACCCACATATAGTATAGTAGTCTAATCTTGGTCGTCTCATTCTCAGTGAGCGCGTAATTAATCCCGTCCCACGAGGGCTGGAGGGAGGCAGGAAGGAATCAGGAGAAAGAGAGAGAAAGGAAGAAAGGAAGCGAGGAAGGTGGTGGAAGGGACAAGCGAGGGACAAAAGGGCATGAGATGTTTATCCCCATGACTCCAAGACCGCGAGGGTACTTTTGAGGTGAAGGGGAAGGGGGGGGACAAAGGTATACTGAGTAAGGAAATTAGGAGGAAGAGGAGGAGGAGGAGGAGGAGGAGGAGGAGGAGGAGGAGGAGGAGGAGGAGGAGGAGGATAGTCCCAGGGGCATATCGAGGTGGGCGGGGAGCTGTGAAGGGCCGTGATCTAGCGAAGGCCGATGGAGCGAAAACTTCATTTGGTTAATGGGACTCTGAAGATTGACGTGGCGGTGGTGGTGGTGGTGGTGGTGGTGGTGGTGGTGGTTGGTGGTGGTGGTGGTGGTGGTGGTGGTGACAGCAGTGGTGGTAGGCATGGTAATAGTGGAATTGAATTAAGTGATGGTGAGATGATAGTGGAGGATGTGGAAGTGGTGGAGGCTGCTACTGTGGAGGAGATGATGATGATGATGATGATGATAAAGATGATGGTGATAATGGTGGTAGTGAATGGAGTGGTAGTGATGGAGGTGAAGAAAATGAAGGAAGAGGTGGAGAAAACTGTAATAATATGTCCGTTACAAGACTGTACTGACTGTGATGACTGTAACGCGTTGTCTCTCTTTGACGGCCTCACTTGTTACCCTGAGGCGAGACTTTGTATATACACACACACACACACACACACACACACACACACACACACACACACACACACACACACACACACACACACAACACACACACACACACACACACACACACACACACACACACACACACACACACACACACACACACACACTTACTTAGCCACAAACAAACACTGCCAATAATCGCCTTAATCTAGAGAAACGGATACATTTCAAGGGGGCACCGAGGCAGAGGCCGCCCGTGCCCGCCTCCCGCCGCCAATCACTCCGTCAATCGCATACGTTAATCCCACTAATCCTCCTCCACGTCCCTCAGCGACAGACAAATTAATCCCCCTTGTGGCTCCTTGTGACACTAATCCCAACCCTGAAGAGGAGGAGGAGGAGGAGGAAGGATAGAGGAAGGAAGGGGAGGAGTATAAACAAACGAAGGGGATGGAATGGGAAATTAAATGATAGAATCGATGAGTTTTGAGTTTCATGTCATCTTTTCTAAGGAATTTGAGGTCACTGAATTGGCGAGTCATTTTGTTAAGCCTCGTAAACAACACTTTAAAATGGAGATGATAATTTAATGCTTAATAGTTTTACAAATGTCACTATGATTAATTTTACATATGATGCTCTATACACACATATATACCTGCACACACACACACACACACACACACACACACACACACACACACACACACACACACACACACACACACACACACACACACACACACACACACACACACACACACGTTTGAAAATGATAATTAGGGGAGGAGTGAAAAATACTTAGCAATTACAAGTGACTATTAAAATTTTCTTGCGCTAAAACTTCTATGATGGTGTGGCTCATTTCCTCATGCAAAGTCCCAGGGAAGAGAGGAAGCTGTGAAGGACAACCGAGTAAGTTGATGAATTAAAGCATGAAGACGCGGTAGCAACACGGAGACAAGCAACAAAATGGTCGGGGAAAAACCAGAAGAGAGAAAAAACACATCAGGAGAAACAGGAAGAACAGAATAAACAAGGGAGAGGAAGCAGAATAGAAGATAAGGGAAAGGAGGACCAAAAGAAGGAGGTGAGGGTTGGGCTGCAGCATGACATTAATTCCACCTTATGACACCTTTTTCTGACGATGGGATGGTGTGTGGCGGCAGGGCGTGGCGAGGGAGGCGGCAGGAGACCCCAACTCTACCAGGCGGGAAGGACAGACACGGCGCCTCCCTCCCTCTCTCCCTCCTTCCCTCCCTTCTTGTATCCTCATGTTTGCTGATCTGTCTCGTTACTCCCTCTGTTGCTTTATGGCTTGTCCTCTTTGTCTGTTTGTATGCTTTCCCTGGTTGTCTATTCTTTGTATGTTCTACACCACCGTTTTTTGTTTGCTTGTATGGCTTTGTGTGTGTGTGTGTATGTGTGTGTGTGTGTGTGTGTGTGTGTGTGTGTGTGTGTGTGTGTGTGTGTGTGTGTGTGTGTGTGTGTGTGTGTGTGTGTGTGTGTGTTGTGTGTGTGTGTGTGTGTGTGTGTGTGTGTGTGTGTGTGTGTGTGTGTGTGTGTGTGTGTGTGTGTGTGTGTGTGTTTGTGTGTGTACACGAGTTTGTATTCCCCCTCTGATCTATCTTATTTATTTGTTTACATGTCATTCGCTTTCCTTCCCACCTGCTCTCTCTTTCTCTCTCTCTCTCTCTCTCTCTCTCTCTCTCTCTCTCTCTCTCTCTCTCTCTCTCTCTCTCTCTCTCTCTCTCTCTCTCTCTCTCTCTCTCTCTCTCTCTCTCTCTCTCTCTCTCTCTCTCTCTCTCTTTCTCTTTTTTTTCTCTCTCTCTCTCTATCTATCTAATTATCTATCTATCTATCTATCTCTTTCTCACATATGTGGATATATGGCCTCTTGCAGCCTCCTTATTTTCTTATGTTCTTACGTTCTCTTCCCTTTCAATACACCTTTCTTTTCTTCTGTAGATTGTGTTTGGAAGCCAGAGAAAGAGAGAGGAAAAGAGAGAGAGAGAGAGAGAGAGAGAGAGAGAGAGAGAGAGAGAGAGAGAGAGAGAGAGAGAGAGAGAGAGAGAGAGAGAGAGAGAGAGAGAGAGAGAGAGAGAGAGAGAGAGAGAGAGAGAGAGAGAGAAGAGAGAGAGAGAGAGAGAGAAGAGAGAGAGAGAGTTGCACTAAAACATAATGATCTACGAGGTTTACATGGATGCAGTCATTCGTGAAGTGTCCAACCCTTCTTTCCTTACACTATGCGTAACATTTCAAGTCTCTTCCGTACAGAAAATTAGAGATGGTCAGGTTTTCATGCGAGTAACAAACGTGAGAATTGTGTATTGGTCATATTCTCTTTACAAAATTATTTTTTTAAGTGTTTTCTTTATATACCTTTTCCTGTTTACACCTCAGGGTGTGCCGTAGACCATTTCTGGTATCTTTGAGGAAACACCCGATCCGCAGACACACATACACACACCACACACACCCACACATACAGAAGGGCAGGATTCCCAGCCTTGCGCTCTTGCCAAGTTTGCAAAATCGCAACTTCTCGGTTTACGTCCCATACCTTTTTTCTGCTAGGTGATCAGTGACTATAATAATTGTGCAAGGAAACAAACCCTAATTGTCTCCACCCGACTAGGGTTTCAAACTCAGTTCCTCTCTTTTGTGAGCCGGGCGCGCTAACCAATACACGTCTAAGAATTCGCAAACATTGAATTTATCATTGTTATTATTCATCATTGTTATATCGCTAATTATTGTTATTATCATTACTATTATCATTATTATTATCATCATTATTATTATTACTATTATTAGTATCATTATTATTATTATCATCATTGTTATCATTTTCATTGTTATTATCACTACTATTTTGTCCTGCTGAGATGGGACGCAAGGGACTAATGAGTGAGTGAGTAATTGGATAAGTGTGAGGATCAGTATGAGGAATAAGGAGAGTGCTAGTTATAAGTATGAGGGTGTGGTTGAGCCTTCCTAACCAGCCTGCCCTCCTGGCCACGCCCTCCTGATATGGCTGGGATAGAGGAGCTTCATGCAGGACGAAGCTTCGCTGCTGCTCGTTACGGACACAAATTGGCTGTGGTGAATCGTTAAGTTCACGTAAAATATTTCATTACCCTACATACTACATTTTTTTTTATCCATCCATAGTGTTTATTGCGCACTTCCTGTTATTGTTCTTGTTACTGTATCGTCGGCATGGGTGTTAGGGCTGCCTGCTTCCCCTCACCTACCCATACAGCTATCCCATCGCAGCCTCCAGCGCCGGGAAAGAGCTGCTGTACTGTAAGACTGCCTTTCCTCGTATCAAAAATATAGATTAACACTGTAGGAATAATTAAATGTACGGATGTGAATGGTTCTCTATGCTTTGTGATGAGCACGTGTTGTTCTAGAATCTCCTTGTGTTAATTTGTGATTTTTTTTATTTTAAGTTGGTGGATATTCTCATCCAGTAAATTAATGAGTAGAGTAAATGTGTAAATCAGTATTTTTTTTCAACAATTGAATGTTTTTCGAAGCCTCATTCGTGTTACTCAAAACAGAGATACTTTGTGACGATGAAAGTGTTGAAGAATATGAATGGTGAGAATGAAAATGTGTGTTGATGGTTGTGAGTCGAAGTTGTTGTTGTTGTTTGTGGTGGTGGATGTGGTGGTGGTGGTGGTGATGATGGTGTTGTTGGTGGTGGTGGTTGGTGGGGGCTCAGGGTGGGCAGCTGCTGACCACCACCACCACCACCACTACCATCACCACCACACGAAGGGACGCACGTGCATGCAAAGGAAGGACAGGATCAGGAAGGGGACTAGAGGCTACCTGATAAAATGTCGTTGTTATCTGCTTTAGTAGTCATTGTTGCGGCTGTTGTGTGAACCTTGCATACTTTCATTCTTTTCTTTTCTTTTTCTTTTTCTTTTTCCTCTCGCTCTCTTTCTTTCTTTCTTTCTTTCTTTAATGTTCTCTCATTTTCTTATAATATGGAATAAGATGGACGAGTGTTTTATTACGTTTGTCTAATATATCATGTCACTCTTCGTTAATACACTATCACTAGAATAAATGACTCTTTTTAATGCTGAATGTCGTTGCTTAATCCCATCAATTCATTCTTTTCCTTTTCATTCCTTATCTTCAACATATATCTTTATTTCCTCCCGTCTTGTATTTATTTTTCCCCCTCACATTCCTTTATTTATTTCTGTCCTTCCTCCTTTCCTCTCCATAACTCTAACACTGTACAGATCACACACGCCCTCGTTTACTAATGGTGCTCCTGCTGCCTTGCTCCTCTGAGACCCACAAAATGGAGGTGATTCTGAACCAGTCCAGGTGTGAAAGAGGAGGTGACTTGAGAGGCTCCAAGTTCTGCCACGCCTAGCACCCCCGCCTGGGCCTAGCGTGAGAGCGTGACGCCTTAAACCACTAGGCCACACGCCCGCCTATTGACACAGACGACCATAGGACACCTTAAGGAGAGCACGCCCACTGTGAAATGTGTCGCTACGCCTGTCTATGAAGGAATGAATTTTAAGCGCGAAGTTGCACAGCCCTCTTTTCCCCACCCAGAAATAAGTAAAGATGTGTTTAAAAAAAAAGGTATTCCATCATTTTGACTGAATTTTTGTTGTCTGTTAAGGTTGGTGCGTCTGAGTGTGCGGTACGTTTGATGAGTGTTGATGAATTTCGGGGTTGTGTGTGTGTGTGTGTGTGTGTGTGTGTGTGTGTGTGTGTGTGTGTGTGTGTGTGTGTGTGTGTGTGTGTGTGTGTGTGTGTGTGTGTGTGTGTGTGTGTGTGTGTGTTGATGACGAGTGTTTAGGAATAATTACATCTTCGTTGCCACATAATCAAGCAAAATTCAAGTCGAAAAAAAAAATATCACAGAAGAGTCTCACACAATTCATTCAGATAATTTTTAGTTGCTGGAGGAAAGCTGCGACGTAGATACTGTCCTTGTTTTTACTGGAAGAAGGTTGTTATTTCCCTTAGTGTTCCTCAGGTTTCTCTCAGTCCTGATTGATATGCTACATTCTTCCCTTCTTCCTGCTTGTATTGAATCTAATCTGGTTCTTTTTAATTTCTACTGGGTATGTTAGGGTTTTTTCTTCTCTTCTTCACAAGGCCTACGGTGTATTCTTGTTCTCCTGGGTCTGTCATGGTCTCTTTCTTCTTCGTTCCTGCTGGGTCAGTCAATGGTTCCTTTGGTTTTCTTGGTCTATGACAATGCAGCCTCACTCTTGATGTCCTCTTTCTCTCTGACCGAAATAGCTCCTGCAGGGATCTCCCATAGGGGGCCACCTTCACCCTGGCTCACCCACCGTCTACACACACACACACACACACACACACACACACACACACACACACACACACACACACACACACACACACACACACACACACACACACACACACACACACACACAAAACCGCACCTTACGACACCCAAGAATATATATCAGGTATTCTGACAAGCGCCGGTCGTTTATCCAAGAAAAGTTTCTCAATAATGGAAAATATATGGCTACCAGAATTTTTTTTTTGAGAAATGTGAGTGCATAATTCTATTCAAGGGTGGTTGTATATTGCATTAAATGAGATTAAAGGCTAAATACTAAAATACAGTAACAATGGAATTACATGAATAAATTGTGTTCATATCCATAGTCCTTTGAGCGGCAGGAATGCGGCGGCAAGGCAGGCCGCCCCCCCACGTCGATGGCGAGGTTGTCCGCCGCTGGCTCCGCCCCTCCCATCACCGCCCCAACGCGCCCACCAACCAGTGCGCGCCATCTATGCTTCAAAGACACCGCTGATACCGCCCACCAATAGGCTTGCGGGCCGTGGGCGGGGCTCGGCAAGCCAAAAAGTGGTGGGTCCAGTGTATCGCCTTGTAGTTTGACACCTGAGTTTGTGGGTGGCGTAGTCCTTACAAGGCCTCGTGGGCAGTGCCAAGCTCGTTGACGAGGCGTTCAGGTGTTGACCCTCGGAAGTGTTCGCTCGTTCACACTGACAGGGAGTTTTGCGTCGCCGGAGCACAAGGAAACATTGCAGCGATGACCATTCGTCCCATCTTCTCGGGGTACCCGTTCCAGGGTGAGTCTAGGACCGTCTTGGGCCGCGGCTTTGGATAACAGCGAATAAGTGTTAAAAGTTTTTCTTCCTCTTGTACAGCAGTCAGGGACCATTGTTATTGTTAGTCTGTCTCCCTTTGTGTTGACACCTCGCTCCGTCAGTTGTTGTCGTAGACACTCAGTTGCGCCAGCGAAAAATCATGCACTGCACACGTTGGTGGCGGATAGCGGCGGGTGTGGAACACCTTACCTGCGGCCTGACGTGTTAGCGTTGCGGCTGTGACTTTTTCTTGCTGGTCGTCACTCGGGGTTCTGAAGCGTGGCCAATTACGGCGAGTGAGTCCCGCCTCACGGAAGCAGCAACGCCTCATCGGGACACCCGCCACACAATTGTTGGATTGCATGCGTGAGGCCGGACGGAGGCTTTGAACGGGTAATGGCTAACATCGGGCGGCCAACCAAGGGTGGTTCCGCCCGTAAGGCCAGGGAAACACCGTCAGGAGGCACGACGTGTGGTATTGTTGATGCCGCCGATCACTGTCATCAATGTGTTCACCACAGTCATCACTCATTCAATCATATATTTTTTTATTAACGTCGGTGTTGTTATTCTTCGAGTGTGTGTGTGTGTGTGTGTGTGTGTGTGTGTGTGTGTGTGTGTGTGTGTGTGTGTGTGTGTGTGTGTGTGTGTGTGTGTGTGTGTGTGTGTGTGTGTGTGTGTGTGTGTGTGTGTGTGTGTGTGTGTGTGTGTGTGTGTGTGTGTGTGTGTGTGTGTGTGTGTGTGTGTGTGTGTGTGTGTGTGTGTGTGTGTGTGTGTGTGTGTGTGTGTGTGTGTGTGTGTGTGTGTGTGTGTGTGTGTGTGTGTGTGTGTGTGTGTGTGTGTGTGTGTGTGTGTGTGTGTGTGTGTGTGTGTGTGTGTTTGGGCATTTTTTTGCGGTGCCGTAATGATAAGTGCGACGGCATCACGCAAATACAGATTTCGCCACACACACACACACACACACACACACACACACACACACACACACACACACACACACACACACACACACACACACACACACACACACACACACACACACACACAGCATATATTATTAATACATCTATGATAATGGTGTACAGGAACACACACCTTTAATCAAGATATATTCAGACAAATATGTATAGTTGAGGCTGTTTTCACCACGACAGTAAACTTGATGACGTTTAAGAACATGACGAGCACCTGTGTGGCGGTGGTGGAGGTTACGTCCTGTTCCCTGGAGGCGTGTTGATGGTGGTGACCATGTGAAGGCAACCCTCACCTCATCCCATCCCACGACTATATATATATATATATATATATATATATATATATATATATATATATATATATATATATATATATATATATATATATATATATATATATACATATATATAATATGTGTTTCTGTATATATTCGCAGCCATTCTACATGAGGAAATGAATTTCAATTTACTTTGCTATTCAGAATTTATTTGTGCTTTATTAGAACACTTACGGTGATCCAGAGTGAGGCAAGCGTCAGGGCTGCAACGGCCACACACCCGTGGTGTGTGCCGAGGCAGTGGTAATGTGGCACAAGGGACTTGGTGTGGTGGGCAGCCTGGCGCCTCCCCATCAGCCCCAGGGCTACATAGGGAGTGACAGCTCTATGAAGCTCTTGTCGGGGCATCAGAAGATGATTAAGACAGGCCGTCTGGCGTGTATTACCCTTAGTGAGTAGTGGCGGCGGTGTGTGGCGTGCCGCAGGCGATTATATCCCGCTAATTTGGATCAGCGGAAGTCGTGTATGTTTCACGACCCTCAATAATGAGGACAATTTAGACAGGACAGATTGATCAATTCACTCCATATGTGTGTGTATGTGTGTGTGTGTATATATATATATATATATATATATATATATATATATATATATATATATATATATATATATATATATATATATATACGCATATCGTCAAAGAAAACTCTGTAGTGGAAGCAACAGATGCTCTTTTATTTTTTTTCTGTGTCCATTTATCAGATTTTCTTCCTAATTATATTTCATACTTAAATATAATGTTAATGTAAATTGTGGGTATTTTCATAAATTGTATCAAAATTATTAAAATGCCTTATGATGATATTCCTTGCAGTCAATGTTTTCATGTTTTACTGCTATATTGGAATCATGTCCTGGGAGTCATAATCATAATTAAAGTGTTGCTGTTAGGACGGTGAGCTAGGTGGGAGGGACGGAGGGAAAGTCGTACAGCCTAACTCAGAGCGCAGCTGGCGGTGTGTCCACAGGTCAGGGCCGCGTGAACCAGCTGGGCGGTGTCTTCATCAACGGGCGGCCGCTACCCAACCACATCCGCCTCAAGATCGTGGAGATGGCGGCGGCCGGCGTGCGGCCCTGCGTCATCTCCCGGCAGCTTCGCGTCTCCCACGGCTGCGTCTCCAAGATCCTCAACCGCTACCAGGAGACAGGATCCATCCGGCCCGGCGTCATCGGCGGCTCCAAGCCCAAGGTGACTACGCCGGACATCGAGAAGCGGATTGACGACTACAAGATTGAGAATCCCGGCGTGTTCTCGTGGGAAATCAGGGACAGACTTATTAAGGTAAGCCAAAAAGTTGACCTTGTTCTTGGTAAGGAAAAGACGAGGATTAAAATGCTCAGAGGTGCTGAAGGTAATTAGATGATAATTAGAAAGCAAACAAAATACAAATACAAACACTACGTATCCTTTTAAAAGGCGCGACATAACGGTGAGTGGCCTGGCCCAACGGTAGAGGTCGGAGCCATAAAATACTCTTTTGGTAACAACATCGCGGCGTGGAGATGAATGAAGTGAGAGTGTGTATGGGATTCTGAGGGACGGATGTTAAGTGGCATTTTAGGCAAGTCATCCTCATCATTCGGGCCTTTGAGCAATAGGTTCCCTTAAGACTTCAGCCCAAGTAATAAATGTGACTATGACTACATGGGAAAATTATGGAACCTATTCATTGGCATTGACTTTGCTTAAGGCGGTGATGAGTCGGTCACTAGACCTATACTGAGGGTCAGTAGGGCACCGCTTATACCAGTCCTTCCAACTTTTTTCCCTTTGCCATGATGACCTTCCAACAACCAACAATCATGGATAAAAAAATGAGATAAAACTATGCAATAGAATGACAGGTTATAGAAGTGTACCAGAGGTTGAAGTGCAATTTGGGTGTTGGCGTACGGGATGCCATTCTCTAAACATTCATCGACAACACTATACTATAAATTACCATCCTATAAATTTGCAGCCAAAAATATTACCGCATGGAAACTCACCACCAAAGATATATCTCACTTGTAATTAGTCTGAAGATAAATGTGATACCTGAAAATACATCTTTGAACCATCACAAAAAAACAAATGTGATTACCACCTGAGTGACACCTTACAAACGGATCACCTGGGAAGGCTCTCCTACTAGAAATTGATCACCCTATGAAATAACCTTGGGATAAAAAAAACAACCAATAAAAAATATAAAAAAACTGACCAGAAACGTGATTGGCCGTAAAATCACCTGCTAAATCATCTCCTAAAAGCCTATCACCTGGAAAAGGATCACTTAGTAATTTATCACTCACAAGACGATCGCCTGGGATTAAGAGTAATAAAATAAGAGTAATGACCAAGGAAGACTGACACCCGACCGGCCGTCCATCAGGTGGGCGGGGCAGGGCGAAGGCAAGGTGAGGTTAAGGCAGGTCAGGCGGATCACCACACACACGAAACAGGTCGATTTAGGGTCACGAGGGTTATTAGGGGTCAAATGAGGGTCACAACGGCAGGGTTTTATTATTGCTATTATTGAGAGAAAGAGAGAGAGAAAGAAAGAGAGAGAGAGAGAGAGAGAGAGAGAGAGAGAGAGAGAGAGAGAGAGAGAGAGAGAGAGAGAGAGAGAGAGAGAGAGAGAGAGAGAGAGAGAGAGAGAGAGAGAGAGAGAGAGAGAGAGAGAGAGATGAGAGAGAGAGATGAAGGAGAGAGGAGAGAGAGGAAGAGAGAGAGAGAGAGACGGGATTATTCAGTTTCAGACTAAAATGTTTGTATAATGAATGTATGTTTAGATGAAAAGCTCATATTATCCATGACTTTTTAATGGCTTATTACTATCATTATTATTATTTTATTGATATTATTATAATGTTATTGTTATTTGTATTATTATTATATTTGTTCTTGCATATGTAATCATTACCATCATTGTTGTTATCACTATTATTATTTATCATAATTATTATCATCATTGTTAATATCATTATTGTTATTATTATTATTATTATTATTATTATTATTATTATTATTATTATTATTATTATTAATATTATTATTATTATTATATCATCATTATCATTATAATATATCATTACAATTTATATTAGTATTGTTATTATTATTGTTATTATTATTATTGTCATTACTATCAGTATAATTATAATCATCATAAGTAAGTAGGAACAGCAGCAGCAGCAGCAGTAGTAGTAGCAGTAGTAGTAATAGTAGTATTAGTAGTAGCTAGTAGTAATATTAAAGATAGGATTTACTGTTAAAACTTTACCTCAATTTTGGAAAACACAAACATTTAAGTTGCTCTTATTTTTGTTACTACTACTACTACTACTACTACTACTATACTACTCACTACTACTACTACTACTACTACTACTACTACTACTACTACTACTACTACTACTACTGGCATTTCTGATGCAGGTAGTAATGACGCTGATTATAATTTTGATTGACGACAAATGCGAATAATAGTAATAATTGTAATAATGATTAATTATGATAATAATATTAGTAATAATGATAATAATGATAATAATGATGATTATAATAATAACAATTATTATAATGATAATGCAAATTATAATAATAATAGTAATAATAATAATAATAATAAGGATAGTAATAATAATAATGATAGTAATAATGAAAGAATATAATGATTATAATAATAATGATAAAGATGACAATAACAATAATGATAATAATAATAATAATAAGTACCAGTACCTGTTTGCGCTAAGTGAACAGGGGTTACAGTGTATAAGGAAACAAAACCAAATTGTCTACGCCTATTCTATCTGACTCGGGATTCGAACACAGGATCACATAAGGTTGTGATCCGAGCTGGCAGGCTCTGGCCCACTACTGACTCATAACGCTAATGATAATGATAACGATGATAATTATGATGATGATGATTATGATAATACAACAATACTAATAATATCAATGAAAATTATGAAGATAATATAATGATAACACTAATAATATTGATAGCAACAACAGGATATATTAATATTGGAATGTAATGCTGCTCGTTATCAAAGTAATATGCAGTATTAAGCATCATAATGATGTAGCTCATTAGTACTAGCACTCGCAGGGATAAATTTATCGCAAATGTTCTTCGGTGTGATGGAGTTAGTTGTATTGATGGTGTTGGTGATGGTGGTGATGTTAGTAATGAAGATGGTGGTGGTGGTGGTGGGTGGGGGTGGTGGTGGTGCGTGATGGTCACCCTTCGGAGTCACCACAACAATAAATCCATTTTCGCCATTCCGTGGTCCTGCGGTCGACTAGATCTCAGTTTGCCTCCTCCTAACCCTCTCCTCATTGCTCCTCCCCCCTCCTCCCCCTCGCCCAGAGTGAGATGGGATTAGGGGCGATTAAGAAGTCAAGTTTTGGTGGGTGTCCGAATCGAAGACAGGGATTAAAAAACTCATCCGTGTACGTGATCTGGCTTAAGTGTCAGCCGGGGGCCACCGCGGGTCCCCGGGAGCACCACCCGTCATGTCCGGCCGACAACAACACAGGGCGAGGAGCCGAGCAGAGAAAGTGACACGTCGGAGGATTAAGCGAGGTGGCGGAGAGCGGGTTGTCGGTGGTGGTGTCGGGAGGCGATCACCCGCGCCCCGGGACGCTGGCAGGCAGGCTGGCGGGAGGGCTAGCAACCTTCTCCTCCACTAATCCATCCCGCCAATAAGAGGCCACATTAGCGCTATCTGAGGATTAATCTGCACCTACAATTATCCATATTGTTGACCGGTGGGCGAGGGGCGCGGGCGTGATGCGTCCTGACAGGGCTGGGGGCCGGCCACCTGTCAATTCCCCCGTCAGTCGCCACAAAGCGCCGGTCGGTGGGGCGGGGGTGAACGGGTAGGCGCGGCGGCGGGAGGGCGGGTAGCATCGCTTAGCCTTGTACCCGCGCCCTACTCGACCATTAGTTATCAAGACCAGTAATCGAGAGTCCGCTCAGCTCTTTATTAAATCGAGCCGAGTTATCGTGGCCTGGCAGTCAGTTACCCAGCCTCCGACGCCGCGCCTCCGACACAAGTTAAATACGCCAGCGATAGCCTCCACCTCTGACCCCGGCGGGAGTGCATTACCTTTCCCTTTCATTGGCGGGTACGTCCTTGCGGCGAGCCTCCCCGAAGTGCCGAGCCGGGCTGAGACTCACGTAGATCACCTCCCGCGGCGATGTGGAGATGACTCTTGTGGTTTTGTGGGAAAAGAGAGAGGAGAGAGAGAGAGAGAGAGAGAGATGAGAGAGGAGAGAGAGAAGAGAGAGAGAGAGAGAAGAGAGGAGGAGAGAGAGAGAGAGAGAGAGAGAGAGAGAGAGAGACGAGAGAGAGAGAGAGAGATTACAAAGTGTGAAACAATAAATTAATTCCATACATCATCATCACCACCACCACCATCATCATCATCATCATCATCATCATCATCATCATAATAACAACAACTCCAATAACAACAACAACAATGATGATAGTATAGCTTAACCCTTACACTATTATTTTTTCTGCGTCAGGAGGGAGTGGTGGACAAGACGTCAGCGCCCTCCGGTCAGCTCCATCAGCAGGATCAGGATCCTGAGGGGCGGCAAGAGAGAGACGATGACCCAACGCAAAGACCACAAGCATTCGACGGCATTCTGGGGTGAGTCTTACGGCCCTTGTGTCATGTGTCCCCTTCCCTATGTCCCCTAAACATGGCTGGTATCTATCTTATCTGTAACTTTATTTTTCGTGTTTTCTTCGTGGTTTTCCTCCTAATCTAAACACTTTCTATTCTACAATCTGCACAGCCTCGTGTTACCTAATCCTCACGAACACGGTCTGAAAGGTGTAGGTGTTAACGTTTTGCCGTCTGTAATTACCACCTGCTCTGTATTGTTTTCGTTTGAGCGACCTTCTATTTGCAGTTTCTTCTTCCTTCCATTGCCACCACTGTCTTGTCCTCTCTTATTTTATTTTCTTAGTCTCTTAATTTCTTTTTCCTTACACATTTCAAACTCACTGGCTGTCTGTTGATCCTCTCAGTGCCATTATGACCACCGCCATTTCCTTCTAGACTATTTCTACGACTATCACTGCCATCACTTCCATTCCAACACCATAACCATCACTATCATCATCACCACCGTAACTACCACCACCACCACCCACCACCTTTACCTTCACTTGCTCGCTGCTCGTGACGAGGACGAGCATATACATCCGGGACATCGATTCCAGTTTCTCTCTTTCTCTCTCTCTCCTCTCTCTCTCTCTCTCTCTCTCTCTCTCTCTCTTCTCTCTCTCCTCACTCTCTCTCTCTCTCTCTCTCTCTCTCTCTCTCATCTCTCTCTCCTCTCTCTTCTCTCTCTCCTCTCTCCTCTCTCTCTCTCTCTTTTAACACACACACACACAAACACACACAACACACACACACACACACAAACACACACACACACACCACACACACACACACACACACACACACACACACACACACACACACACACACACACACACACCACACCCACACACACACACACACACAATCACACACACACATACACACACAACACACACACACACACACACACACACACACACACACACACACACAAACACACAGCACACACACATACAAAAACGTATGCTATTTTACATGACACTTAATTCTTTGGGTTGTCTGCACTGCAGTCTGCCAGTGTCCTTCGAGTGTCTCCCTTGTGTACGTACATACATCTTCATCCTTTACCTCCCGGTCGCCGTGTGCCAAGCAGGGCGGGGCGGGGCTGGTGGCGCGGGGTGGGGCTTTTGCGTGACATATAATGGTTTGCGGTAAAGCAGTTTATTTGCTGAATTTTTTGGCGGTGCGCAGTGTACCGGATGTGATCGTTCCATTATCCCTCCGCACACACTAATGACCTTCATGTCAACGCTTGCTAATGACGTGTATTTCCTCGATTTATAACGGTCACGGGAGAGATTTTTGCCACATTTGCACAGGTGTGACGAATTTGTTTTGATGCGATGTAGTTGACAGTGACCGCTTTCCTGCGTATGCCTGATGCATTAAGACAAAAAGAGGTGGTTGCAAGTAAATCTGACCTCCTCTCATGCCCCAGTGAGGTATAGAGAAGGAAGAGGTTTGCTGAAGATGCAGCTGGAGTCCCACTCTTGCCTCCGTCGTGACTGTGGGTCGAGTCAGATTAGTGTGACGGCCGCTGACCCTTCCTGGGAGGACACGAACGTCCCTCTGATCGCTGACCCGCAGGTAGATGATGTCCCACTGAGAGTCATGACTAATCGAAGGGCGGCCCACCACGCAGGTCCTGAGGAAGGCTGTGGCCCACGCTGCTGAGAATAATAAGATTGATTCAGGCAATTAGATGCGAGATTGGAGGGTGATGCTGATTTCTGCGGCGGTGATGGTGGTGAGGTAGGAGAAGCTTCTGTTTTAGCCTCCCTGGTGGTGTGGAAAAGGCGGTCAGGTGGGTGGTGGAGGATGGCTGCGGCGGCGAGGTAACCTTCATGGTGGGGCGGGGAAGACCCACCACACGGGCGTCGTTAACCTGGCCGTGGGCGGTGGGGTGCTGCAGTAAAGGTGTCGCCGCGGTGAAATAAGGATGTTTAGCCGTGTAAAGCAAAGCGGACGTTAATGGATGCACGATTCAGCCATTACGTGCATGTTGGGGAGGCGTATATGCTGGAGGAGGCAGGGGTTCAGG
>JAXIVD010007765.1:0-7500 GCA_036785275.1 Cancer borealis
GAGAGAGAGAGAGAGAGAGAGAGAGAGAGAGAGAGAGAGAGAGAGAGAGAGAGAGAGAGAGAGAGAGAGAGAGAGAGAGAGAGAGAGAGAGAG
Organism: Cancer borealis; assembly: GCA_036785275.1. Lineage (NCBI taxonomy): Eukaryota > Metazoa > Arthropoda > Malacostraca > Decapoda > Cancridae > Cancer > Cancer borealis. Next base: position 94 of record JAXIVD010007765.1, read on the forward strand.
AGAGAGAGAGAGAGAGAGAATTATAATTGATATGAATGAGTCCCACTTTTGTTCTTCCCTTCTTCCCCCCTTTCACTTGTGTTGTTGGAAGGGCATTGGAGAGTCATGGGCTTCGTGGACACCAACCATTAGAACACATTTTACATAACCACTATAGGTTTTACCTTAAAGGATGGAATTTTAAGATTGTTAAGAGTTTGGTGTGACCTATTTTCATGTAGTTTCTTGACGAGGTGTACAAATAATGCCATTTCATTCTGTTGTGAAATATTTCAGTCATGGACGAGGGACCTTCCCGTCGCCTGGGACCACCGCCGCCTGCTGTTCCTCCTCACTACATTGAGAAAGGTACTGAATAATGATACAGTTATACCATTGATTTACTGCTAATGGATGCTGTGGCACCTCCTTTACTCGGGACTTAATGATCCGAGGAAGTCTAACGTGCAGGGTTGACCAAGTACAGGCGACTGTACTTAAGTCCAATTCCAAGTACCTGGATATTTTTCAAGTATAAGTACAAGTACAGACACTTTGCAATGTACTCAAGTCCAAGTCCAAGTACATATCATTGTATTTAAGTACAAGTACTTTATGTGATCAAAAAATTCCTGTCACAGATTCGTAAAGCATTAACATTGGTAGTTTTTGTCTATACACATTAATGAGTACCTTGTTAAAAAGTAGGATTCGATATAGGAAATAAACACGTACTGGCCCTGTCTATTATAGCATGTTACCAATTGAGAAAATAGTACATAATTATGTTCCTTTATCCTATATTACACTACAATATCATAACACTCAATGTATGTATTTACCCAATAGTATCATCACAAAGTTCGCTAGAATCTATATACAGTATATAACTTTTGATTAAATACAATGTACTTGTTTGTACTTGAATGTACTTGGTATTTTTCAAGTACTTTAGGTGTAAGTACAAGTATAAGTAACATTTAAAACTCCAAGTGCAAGTATGAGTACATGAAAATATGTATTTAAATCCAAGTACAAGTACATGCATTTGGACCAAATCCTGCTAACGTGTCCCCCAAACGAGATGGTCCCCAACTAACAATTTTTCAATTTTGTGTTGGTTTTGGAAACAGATACACGTTAAGTAAAAACAAGTTTGAGTGAGTAACCTTATTCAGGGCCGGCCCTAGGCCAATGCAATTGATGCAACTGCATCGGGCCCCGTGTCTCTAAGGGCCCTGCGGGGATGACATCACTCATACGTCCTGAGGTCTATAACACTTGCTCTTCAGCGAGGGTAGGGGAGGTGAAAAGGGATGAGAAGGGAGGATTGGGAGGAGGGAATGAGAAGGGAGGAAAGGAGGGGAGGAGAGGAGAGAATAGGAGGTATGGAGTGGATGAGAAGGGAGGAAAGGAGGGGAGGAGGGATGACAAGGGAGGAGAGGAGAGGATAGGAGGAAGAGAGGAACATGTAGCTTTGATAGGGAGAGGCAGCGTGGCCAGCCTTGCCTATACAAGCAAGTAATGCCTGGTGGCGGGTGGTGGGCAGGGCTTAATGCTTGGGAGCTAAAATGTCACAGTGACATCATGGTTTACTTGTGACGTCAAACAGTTTACTTAGGGATGCCTGTTATTGGCTGACATTTTCAGGTGCCAGGTGCCCCGCACGGGCCCTGAAGTGAGCATACTTGAAGGGTGGTTGACCGCTGTTTCACAGAGACTCACACTGTCACTCTCTTGGTGTTTATCACACTGAGCAGAGCTCCTGCTGACACTTTTGTTTGTTATTTTGCCTTGACTAGTTGATTTACTTCGTGACTTGACTTGTTGACAGTCAGTTTGTTGTCATATTATCTCTTTCCTGGTGTTTTCTTTTGGGTTTCATAAAAAGACTCGTTATTCACAGACTTTGTGTCCGTCAAAATCTCACCAAATGCCTAAGTGAAAGCGGGACATTGGTAGGACCTATTTAAGTGGCAATGAGAAAAGGAAAATCAAAGCAGCCGAAGAAAATGAAGCTAGAAGTCTGTGTGGTGCTATGTAAAAGTTTGTTGTAGTCAAGCAAACACTTGATGAAACAGAAGCGTCAGAAGATTCAAACTGTGAGTCAGTGGTTCCTCCAAGTGAAGCAAGTCAAGAAACTGAGTATACCACAGATAACATAGCCCAAGCTAAGCCCACTCCACCCTTGGCAGAACCTGACTTAGATGCTGGGTCCATAGTAGATTACAGTGATCCTGCATCTTGGCCACAGTCCCAACGTGATATTTTAATCACTAAAGGCCCCTGCAGACTAAATTCAGACCTTTCCAAACTTTTTGATTGCCCTCAGAATGTTTCTAACAATCCCTGTCACTGTGGCCTCTGGAGAAAGAAGTTTCTCAAAGTTAAAATTGATCAAGATCAACTATGTCGCAAGAGAGGTTGAATGGTCTTGCTATCATCTCTATTGAAAATGAAGTTGCAGGTCAATTGGACTTCAGTCAGCTTATAAATGATTTCGCATTTGCCAAGTCACGTAAGATATTCCTATAAAATTAGCATTTTTCATCAAAACTGTGACAACTACATTGGCAACATTTATCATTTATGTACCTTAGTTTGTATTGTTTTGTATTTGTTTGACTGCACTAAATGACAGTAAGATGGATTTTTGCATTGGGCCCCACATCTGCTAGGGCCGGCCCTGACCTTATTACATGTGTTTTATCTTATTTGATGGCTAATATGATAATGTTACCTGCTACAAGTAATTTGTTTACTCTAACACCTTTGTTATATATAATAGTGTCAATATGCTGTGATAAAAAGGGGGTTCCAAAATAAATTAATACTCTTCAAATTGAGACTGCCATGTGTGTTCAGACTATTGTAAACTTTTTTTCAGTGAATATTTATTTTAATTTTCATTGCTAGTAGCTTTTATTGTATTATATTGCTTTTTTTCCAATCTTTTTAAATTGTAACACTTTTTCTGAGGAACTTTTAAAAATTGGTTTTAGAATCCTAAATCAAATATCCTCAAAACTACTTTGCATATGTACCCCATTAACATTTTCTGTGACATTCTTCAGCCATGATTTGGACAGTAATGGAATTACATCAAATGTCATGTTTATAAAATTTAGATGTCCATATTGTAACAGTATTACATGTAAATTTTATGTAATTCAACATAAATGTGTTTCATTCTTTTCAGTTATTGCTGTTTACGACTATTCAGCAGACAAGGATGATGAGCTTACCTTCAGTGAAAATGCAGTGATCTATGTCCTGAAGAAGAATGATGACGGCTGGTGGGAAGGAGTGATGGATGGAGTGACAGGCCTCTTTCCAGGCAACTATGTGGAACCCTTAATGTAATAGTTCGTTCCCTCTCTCTTCTCTCTTCTCTTCTCTTCTCTGAACCAGGAGCCTCAATTTAGTCACAGTCTGCAGTATCTAGTATTTAGAAAGATGAGGTGCATGTATCCTCATCTTTCACAAATTGTACAAAATATGTAAAAATATCATTGCAAGTTAATGGCCATGGCACGGAGCTTCATCATTTATACAGGTACAGTAAATATCCTGTAATCCAAAAGGCAAAGGACAGATGGTACTTCTAATTAGTAGATTATCTCAGACTATAGGGAGGTACCTTTAAAAAGTACAGTGTATTATGTACTTGTGGGAGTCATGTTTTGTTGGTCACAGACACAAACAGAGTCTGAAAATCATGTGAACTATCAGATGAGTCACAAGAGTTGGGTCTATATACTGAAAATAGCAGACTATGTATTCAGCACAGTTTTAGTTCTCTCTACCAGATTTTGATCCACGCCACAAGGGCATACGTGGCGCTTTCTTGGAAGACACCCACTTAAAAAAAATTGGACTTTTGGGATATTCCATATTTGGCCTCATTTTTAATTCAAGATTTTGTATCCTTTGAATTTTTGGATTATCAGTGTTTGGATTGTAGGAGTTTTATTGTAATTGGTATAGGTGCATAATGTAAAACCACATCCAACTTAACATTGAAAGCTTTATCTAAGTAGATTGTTGGTACACAGTCTGTGCCAAAAGCTACTTTGACAACAAATTTCTGGAAGTGTGTTTCCTATCAAGCCAATAACATTTTGATGATTTCGTTGTTTGTTGAACACTCGTTTATGTTTTGGTTCATTATCAACCAAAAGTTGAAGTGTTTTGGGTTTGCACAACAATTATGAAGCTTTGCTTCCAGCTTGGAGAGTGTGCAGGTGTGACGGCCTTCTAACTTAGCCTTCATTACTCTTCATAAGTTCTCTATTGGAAAAATATCAGGTGAATTACGAGGCTAATCTTTGATAAGGTGAATCTGACCATTGTTTTAGTATTTTAGCAGTATGAGGTGGTATTCCATCCTGATGAAGCTTTTGTCGTGAGTGTTCCTAAAGGTGACTCAAGGTGACTCATTCACATTCCCAGATACATTTCTTTAGTGACTGCAGCGTTTTTGAGGAACAAAACAAGGTCACCAAGGTCATGGAATGTAAAAAAGATACCCAAACCAGCAAACTGTGAGGGTGTTTTGTGGCTATGTGAGTGAGTGTAACAAAGGTGATTGGCATCAGACCCTAGCTGCCTCTACACTTGTTACATGTCATAACACTCACACTAACAGTGTTTTCATCATTACAATATTGTATGCTACGTATCTAAGGTCCAGTCTTCACATTTCTTTGCTGACTGGATCCTTTTCTTCCTTAGTGAGTCATTTATTAGTGGTTACTTTTGAGCACAGTACCTATGGTCATGGTGGAGCGTATATTGAACTGTATGAAGGGAGACACCAGCTAGTAAAGTAAGATTCCCTTCCTTAAGTTGACATCCTGTAAGACTGGAATTATCCTCCAGCTGCCTCCTTGACCTCTGTGATACCTTATGGGGCTTCTCAGGTGGTATGAAAAACCTAATCCTATGCTGCTGCCATCTTTGTGTTAGCTCCGGGGCAGTATGTAACTTGAACCCCTTCTCAACACACATTTATTTGTTACTAAGACCAACTTTATATAGGTCTGTGAAAGCCTGAACAGTTTTTCATTTCAATTGCATGTTCTACCTGTATCTAGTGGACTAAAATACTCAAAAATACAAGTGCAATATGAGAAAAGAAAGCAGAGAAGAGGGAAGTGAGCCTCATACATATATATATACACCATTCTTGGTGACTGATGGAGTGATAATGCTGTCTAGGAGGAGGAGGAGGTGGACGTTCGCTGTCAAATGTGCTAAAGTCTTGCTGAGGTTGTTGATCCGTATGAGAAAAGTTACACTTAATGCAAAATTCTTACCACACCGACCCTAAGGCATGGTAACTTTTGATGCAGACTGTGTTGATGAGATTTGCATTATTTTTCTGTATTCTTAAGTGGATCTACCAGCTTATAAGTAGGCATTACATATGAGCCCACTCCAATACTGGAAACCAGGCAAACAAGCTATAACTGACTAGATACATGTGATGTGTAATGAAGTCTGGAAGGAAGGGAGTGAATCTGAACACTATGATAGTCCCACTATATAAAGAATTAAAAAAATGAGTGATGTAGTTACAGAGTAATTAGTTTGTTGAGTATACCTGGCAAGGTGTATGGTAGAATGTTTATTAATAGAGGATATAACATTGTAATGGACAAAGTTGGTAAAGAGTAAGGTGGATTTATAACAGAAAACATGAGAATGAAAAAATGAAAGCAGAATGCAGGAACATGTATGCTGCTTTCATGGGTTTAAAACATACGAAAAAGGTTATTAAGAAGTGATGTGGGATATGTTGAAGGTTTCTAGAGTAGGGGAAGATTATTGGATGGAGTAAAAATCCTACATTTCTGCAAATACCAGTGCATGTATCAAAGTAAAAAGGAGAGTTGAGTGAGTTTCAGAATAGAAGGAGTTGTTAGTCAAAGATGTGTAATGTGAGTGTAGTTGATCAGCTTATTGATGGATGAAGTCTATCAATCTTTAACCAGACTAACATCTTCCTTAAAGGAGGGGTAACAGAGACAAGAAGTGTACATACATACATTCACATATATTCCTTTGCATCTTTACCTGTATACCTCTTAGGGAGAAGGGATCAATCCTCATTGAGGCTGTTTAGTCCACGTCTCCCCCCATCAATACATTCACAATTGCTCTCTGTTCATCTCTATCACACAACCATTCTTTAATAATTTACAGACATCCTTTTTGCATCTAAGGCTGTCTTCACACTGTCCATCCATCCTATTTGTGTTCTTGTTCTCATCTTTCACATCAGATCAATTTATCTTTTTCATTAACTGTTCCTCCATTCTCTGCTCAAATCATTGCAAGATTATGCTCTGCTTGATCATCCAACTCTCTTACAACACCAGTTCTCCATTGCACTTCATTTCTCACTCGATCAGTATTTGTTACTCTACACCTACTCTTCAGACACATCTCCACATTCAATCTTCTTCTTTCTGATACTTTCATACTCTATGTTTCATCTCCATACAATGTAGTCGCTACTACTACTACTCTCTTATGCAATCATTTTGCAATCATTGCAAACAATTTACATCCAAACACTTTGCATTCCTCCCCATACCTTTCCTACTTAATTCACTTTAAACTTTACCTCTACATCAATTTTTCTATCCACAACAACATGTGACCATAAATACTTAACCCTTAACTTATCATATTAAATCTAATCTTATGGAAAGATTTTTCATTACTATTTTTCTGCTTCTATGTAGACATTTCATTCACTTGTTTTTAGTTTTATTAAGTTTTCTTTGTCATTTAGTAGGAAAATATAGGTGATGAATGTCGAGTTTGGCGCTGTGAAGGATATCACAAAGAGGTACAAGATGTGAGGTTCAAATAAAAGGGCCAATAGATATAATTTAAACAAAATTTTTTTGTAGAATTCTTTTGATTTAGTTGTGATTTATAATTTCCCTTTATAAATTCAAGTATCTAAAAGAATTGGAAATATATTATTCATCAATATGTATATAACAAATATATGGCAAAATTACATGAAAAATGGCATGAAATAAAGTCTGGGATTCTTATGGTAGAAAACTGAATTTAAAATCCAGATCCCAGTATGTAGAAGAATAGGTCCTTGGCTGGGTGACCAGAGTCATTCCCAGGTGTTTGTGTCCCGTGAAGAGCAGGGTTTTTTTGTTTGTTTTTTATGGTGGTTTGACCTTCAGGGCTTAGCCAGGTAGTCTTCCTACAAAGTAGATGCTGCCACTCAGTTACTTGCAAAGTCCTTTGCTTGGTACTTGGTAGTAGTCTCAGGAGACTGGTTTACAAAGGTGTGCATGGTGAGTGTTTTCACATGTTCTAGCCTTCCAAAAGCCTTGGCGTGTCCTCCCAGTCTCTCCCCTCAGTTGTTAGTATACAAAAAGGCGGCGTGGTAAG
>JAXIVD010007766.1:5000-15000 GCA_036785275.1 Cancer borealis
TGTCGTTGATATGTAACTATATACTGAAGCAGCTCCACTCCATCGTATACACATCATCATTCTGTTCAATAACATATACACGTAACTATATTGAGTGGTATATGTAATTCATAACTTGTGAAGCGAAGCTAATAATTTTTCTTTTCTCATTTGACAGGTACGGAAGGCGTAGTGAGTGGTGTCTGTGGGGCGACCGGACGGAGGCAGCGACACACAGCAGCGACACTCAGCAGCGACACACAGCAGCGACACACAGCAGCGACACACAGCAGCGACACACAGCAGCGACACACAACAGCGACACACAGCAAAGAAACACAGTAGCGACAGGTAGCGTTGTAATGATGAATTAAATGTTGTAATCGGTTTCCATGTTATAAAAACGAGCGAGACAAGTGTGTCAGTGACCTGCGAGGATTGTCACTTCCAGGTCGAGGGTTGAAATCAATGACGAAAACCTTTGTTTGCTTCGCGTCTCGTCTAAACAGAGAAAGAGAAATTTCCGATATCACTTTACAAAACTGTTGATTTTTCATAAACTAAGTCGTAGACGAGAGGGAAAGAATGGAGGGCAAGTCTATTGTCGTTTTATTGTAAATTACATTACTGTAAAACAGGAACAACTCTTTGACTGCGAATAAAGGGAAAAAGTTTTAGAACATGCTGAACAGGTGTGTGAGGAAAACTTGAAATATTTTAAATGAATATTGCAATTAAATAGAAGAAAAAAATATAAAGGAAAATGCAGGACAGCGAGCAAGAAGGTTAGTTAAATATAGAAATGTCGTTTGCATCCGGCAATATGCTGACGCTGCATAAATAAACACACAAAAAATAATTCTACAGTGACACAAGGATGATAGAAATGTGTTTGAAATCATACGAAACCAACTAACTATTTTTCAATTTTTTTCTAGTTAGATAGTATATATATATATATGAATATTCCAATAATGGAAGAGTGATTGATATAATACGAATATTAAAATTATAGAAAGTACGATATAGTTACGTATGTATCACAAATTGATTGATATGAAAGTAAATCTTGCCGAGTGTTTTTTCTTCTTCTTAACATTAAGAGGATACTGGCTAAGAGAAAACAAAAATACGTAGAAAAAAAATCCAGCTTGTCGCCAGACCCTGTGAAGTGTATTAGAGAACAAGTATCTTGGAAGGTTAGTTCATCATAGGTTCACTTTGATATAAACAGAAAAGCCAAATGAGCTTTATGATAACAAATGAAACAAACAAACAAACTAGAGTTCTTATTTTGAGTAGCTAATGTTACAAAAAAACCACAAAGTACTACAATGAAAGAACAAACAGCAGCAGACGTGTTAGCCCTGACGAGGTTGTTTGTGATCAACTACACAATCTAATCTGAAGTAAGAGACGTAGAATAGTATAGGTGAAGGCTCCTCCCGACCCACCGCTCCCTTTATGTCCCTCTTGCACGCGAGTAGGACAACGGAAATTTGCATAAGTATTAGTAGATGAAGATTTGGTGTTCAGAATGGTATTGTAAAGGTAATTAACAGGTGAAAGACAGGTGGTGGACATGTTTCGTTTAGGTTTTATTTTTTTACATAAGCAAAGAACGTTCACAGAAAGAAAAAAACTGGGGATGAAAATAATATATCCAAGAATAACCGAAGAAATTAGGGATGAAAATAAAATATCCAAGAATAACTGAAGAAAACTAGGAATAAAAACAGGAAGAAGCAAAGAAAACTAGGGATAAAAAAAAATCCAGAAATAACTAAAACTTTGGTATTTTTCGTGTATTTCCTTTTCTTTTCTTCTTGCATCGTTATCGTTAATGAAGGCTGCGAACAACAGTGACACAAGAACAAAAGTGTAATGACAACACTTAAAAGTCAGCTCATTGTGTCATTACAACTTTTAATTACTTACTTGAGTTCGCTACTTTACTTTATAAATACATTCATCATGTAAGTAAGATACGAAGCTTCTTATGAATCAGTTATACATCATAAGAAAAATGTAATAAGGTATGAATAGAAGGTAAAAAAAGTTCAATTTAGAAGTTTCATTAAATTCGATAAGCCGGATCAGCTCCATGTATAAGGCCATTTCGCTATAACCAAATTAGGAAATTGTAATTATGTTGGTTAATTATCTCGTGTAATCATGACTCCTAAGACTTTTGCAACGACTGACGTTAAGCTAATCGTCCTGTAATTAATGGACAAATTGCGCTGGCTTGTGTGTGTGTGTGTGTGTGTGTGTGTGTGTGTGTGTGTGTGTGTGTGTGTGTGTGTGTGTGTGTGTGTGTGTGTGTGTGTGTGGACTTAATGCGTTAAATGGCATAAAAAAGTTCGCTTGGCTGCTGTCATTTGGTCTCACTAATTAGGCTTCGCGCGACACTTCGTTCGTAGCACAAAGTCATTGCCGTAAAGACATGTTTTTATTCCGTCCTTTGATTGTTAATTACCTAAACTTCTTGCAGTCAAACGTGATACACACACACAGACACACACACACACACACACACACACACACACACACACACACCACACACACACACACACACACACACACACACACACACACCCACACACACACACACACAGTTCTCACCTTGCTCACTCTTCTGTCTAATATAGCTTTAATAATAATGTTGTGTAAGTTGCAGTACCATCCTCCTCCTCTCTCTCTCTCTCTCTCTCTCTCTCTCTCTCCTCTCTCTCTCTCTCTCTCTCTCTCTCTCTCTCTCTCTCTTTCTCTTTCTCTTTCTCTTTCTCTCTCTCTCTCTATTTCTATTTTTATACATAATGTCATGACTAATTGATGAACAAAATCATGAGAGAGAGAGAGAGAGAGAGAGAGAGAGAGAGAGAGAGAGAGAGAGAGAGAGAGAGAAAAGAGAGAGAGAGAGAGAGAGAGAGAGAGAGAGAGAGAGAGAGAGAGAGAGAGAGAGAGAGAGAGAGAGAGAGAGAGAGAGAGAGAGAGAGAGAGAGAGAGAGAGAGAGATTAATACTAGAATAGCGTAGAACTTTGAAGCACAAGGGAGGAGAAGGAGAGGAAGAAAAAGGCAAGGACGAGGAGAACGGGAAGGAGGAGGAACAGGAAGAGGCAGAAATAAAAGTAATGCAGGAAGAGGAAGACGAGATCGAGGAGAAAGAGGAGGAGGAGGAAGGAGGAGGAGGAGGAGGAGGGGAGGAGGAGGAGGAGGAGGAGGAGGAGGAGGAGGGATGACATGAAGAAAAAAAGATACAGGAGGGAAAGGAAGAGGGAAAAGACATGAAAAATTATACCTCCTACCCTCCCCTCGGAAAAAAATAAGGAGACGAGGTGGAGAAGATGGCTGGATCATTGTTGGAAAAGAGATGAGATTAAAAAGAATATTGATGGAGCAGAAGTTAAAGATGATTGCGACTTCAATATGTGGAACGTCAAAAAATAAAATAAAATAAAAATAAAAGTATGTAGATAATGAGTGGAGTTTGGTAGGGGAGATAACAAATATCCGATGATTAGTGGGAGAGGGATATTAAAAGTGCGTTGAGGAGATAGAGAAAGACAGAAATAAGAAAGAATGAAAGACCGCACAGCACAGAGGAAATGGAAAAGAGTGGAAGAGACAAAAGGAGTGTATAAAGAATTTCACGTTAAAGAGACAGTGAAAGAGAAAAGTTGTATAGATAAGATTATTTCAAAAGAACTGAGGAAAGATAACTTTAAAAATGCCATAAAAGAAAGGGAAAAAGAGATGATTAAACTAGTAACAACAAAACGTATGATGGTTGTATATAAAAAAAAAAGTATAAAATTGCAAAGGCGACTGAAGTAATGTTGTATTTTATCTTCGATGCGTTAAAATAAAAAAGTTTATTACGGACGTGGGATATAAAGTCTTAATATAATGTTACGTAAAAAATAGATTAGAGCTTTGAATAAAAAAAAATTGTCGCCCCTTCAAAAGGTCATCACATTAAGAAAGTCATAAATTAACGTATTGATTAAGCATTTTTTCTAATTTTCTTTCATTATAGGTAGTGAAATCCTAACACACACAACACACACACACACACACACACACACACACACACACACACACACACACACACACACACACACACACACACACACACACACATACACACACACACACACACACACACACACACACACACACACACATACACACACACATACACACACACACACACACACACACACACACACACACACACACACACACACACACACACACACACACACACACACACACACACACACACACACTTATATGCTAATTCATATGCACGCACTGTCACGAGTAATTTCAATGTGAAAAACTTTTATTTAAAAAGATGCAGGAATATCAACAGTAAATTTGAGAGAGAGAGAGAGGAGAGAGAGAGAGAGAGAGAGAGAGAGAGAGAGAGAGAGAGAGAGAGAGAGAGAGAGAGAGAGAGAGAGAGAGAGAGAGAGAGAGAGAGAGAGAGAGAGAGAGAGAGAGAGAGAGAGAGAGAGAGAGAGAGAGAGAGAGAGAGAGAGAGAGAGAGAGAGAGAGAGAGAGAGAGAGAGAGAGAGAATATTAAGCGCCTGGGCTTGGTTGACAGTCAGCCAACACAGGGACAGCTGCACCAACACCTGCCAAAGTTGTTATCAGCCCCGTCAGGTGGGAGTAAGTTGGCTTCGCTACCACAACACTATCTGCTGGAAGGGTCTGGCCGTCCTTGTGTCGACGCCCCGCCACTGCCCGGCCCTCGTCACGGCGGACAACTTTCACTTCACTCTGTCTTTCGCATGGGCCATGGCTCTCTCCTCCCTTACCCCCTCTCCCCCCTCACCCACTCACCCCAACCCTCCCTTGACGTGGTTATTGAGAGATGTTCCTGACAGAAAGCCTTTTGGATATCGTTAAAGGGATGTATATTAATTGTGCCTTGGTGTTTTTTCATCTACCAGCTCCTAGTCTCTCTCTCTTCTAGTGATTCCACGTTTTTTTTTTAGACTCCAAGGCACATTAGTTTGCAATATAGTTGACGTCGTATTAGTTTTGGTAGGAAAAAAAATTATTGTGAGTTTGATTCAATACATTTATATGGAATGTTACAAGGCACCTGTTTCATAGTTTTCATTCTGTAACTCCACCCAAGTCATGTTCACTGCGTTATAATTCATCTTATATATATGATCAGTTAATAATGATGATGATAATAATAATAATAATAATAATAATAATAATAATAATAATAATAATAATAATAATAATAATAATAATAATGACAATAATAACAATAATGATAATGATAATAATAATAATAATAATAATAATAATAATAATAATAATAATAATAATAATAATAATGGTGATTGTAACTGTATGTATGTTTTATCATTCCTTTGTTGATCTCCTTTATATAGAAATATTTAGAATGTTCAAATACTGTAAAGAAGGATCAGTAGATGCCTTGTTGTTTCATAAGTAAAGGCGATCATATTGCTTATAGCGACTCGTTCACGTCATTTATTACTGACAACAGGAGCGTGCTCGCATGGCGCTGATCGAGGTGAGATCTTTTTATTTTCTTATGTATTGTGGTATAAACTGACTGTCACGATGATTTATTGATTGTAAGCATTACTTGAAGTGTATGACAATGCAATGAGAATGTATTTGTATTCGTTCTGTGACTGGAAATGTATATTTTCAGTTCTTTACGACATGGTAGAGCCAGACATGGTTGATATGAAATGAGAGAACTGAGCTTCAATAAATGTCATCGAGAAATACGGGATTTTCTGTTCACCCCGGTGAGGAAGCATGTCCTGCCATGCCTGTAAAACAGTTCACATTAATTAGAATCCTGCGAAAGCCGCTACAGTGATACTAATGATACTAATAATAACAATAATGATACTAATAATAATGATGATGATAATAATAATAATAATAATAATAATAATAATAATAATAATAATAATAATAATAATAATAAATTAATAGTAATAATAATAGTTATACTAATAATATCATAATTTAAAAAAAATGAAAATAAAGGATAATAAATCAAAAGAAATAACAAGAATACGAGATTTATTGATGTGAAAGAATGTGATCACTATAACAAACATTGTTCTAAAGGCGTAACGCTGATGATTACGATGTTGGTGAATAACGTTTCAAGGTGCAGGTGGTGACGACACTCAACTCAGTGGTGGATAAAAGTGATCCATTGCTTTAGGGGAGAATCGAGTGTTTGAGTTGGTGACACTCACACCACGTCGGGTCCAGCCCTCCGTGACTCTCTTTGGAATGAGCAAGTAACTCTGTCCTGAGTGTAGGCGGTGACACACTGACTCACATTGTACTACTACTGCCGTGGGTAACGCTGACTCCTGCTGGACTCAGCAGCCGCCCTTCCGCTTGCCTGCCGCTGCGACTGTTCGTTCTGCGTCCACCACACCTCAATCCTACTCTTGACCTGGCCGTGGCAACACTTTACCTTGTCTCTCAGGCCTTGGAAGAGTAACCTGCTAGTCTCTTTATCGTACGCAACGTCTACCTTGTACTCTTTACGGAGGGAGACCATGAAGGTGTAGTCTTGAGCCAGTAATTGCTGCCAGTACTGCCAGGGAACCTTCAAGTTCCAGCAAACCTCTCGGCTTTGAGGCATCTGTTGCTGGTTATCGGTCGGGGTTGTCGGGTTATTGTGCGCCTCGTGTTCTTTTTGGTCGGCCGAAGGTGCATTCATTTTTGTATGCGTTGGTGTCGCTGCCTCCCTCTTAGTCTGTGCGTGGTTGGTCGACGTATCAACTTTCGCAGACTGTGGATCGTCCTGTTTTCGCCACACTTGGATTGTGTTTTTCAGTTGGTTGTGGCATCGCTTCACGTCGTCGATGAGGCCCTGAATCTTAAGGTTTCCATTTGTATTATCGTAAGTAACCTCCACGTGATTGGAGTGACGGAGGCACCTTAGAACCTCACCTTGGTTCATGATAATGTTCCGCCTGAATCGCAGTGGTATTTTAATGGTGCGTTGAATGAGTGTTTGGTGATCCTTTGTTTGAGGCGAGTGTGCAGCCACATCCTTGGCTACGTTGTGCTCTGCCTCGTGTGAGGGAGGCTTAGGAGCGGACACGTGATGGGATCCCTCACTTGTGGAGGTGTCCTCTGAGGCGCTGGTGCCAGTCTCTTGGAACACCTGGTCACCAGACGCCTCCGACACAACCTGTCGTGGATGATCGTGTTGTGACTCCAGCCTAGCAGGCAGTGGGTGGTGAGTGGTGGTGGTGTCCTCAGCCTGGAGAGACTCGTTCGAGGGTGGCGCGCGCCTCCACACTAGGATCGAGTTCATCTTCACGTGTTTGTGCCTCGCCTGCTTCTAGGTCCGTCGTAGGAAACTCGGTGCCGATGGATTGGACTTCCAAACCAACAGCCAATGGCGAAAACGATGATATATTCAATGAGAGATGAACCTTCCCGTCAACACTACTTTGTTGTTGTAAAGATTGAAGCAAATAAGTTGCCTTCAAGATCTTCTTACGGATGGTTGTTCGTCCTCGTTTGACTTTAATCTTGACGAAGGTGTCTGCGTCAAGGTTGTTGAGCGTTTCTTCATCCACTGTTACTTGACACTCATTGAATTGTTTTCCATTGTGAGCCACGTTCTCACATCGTTGAGGATCCAGCTTCACTAACACGATGGGGCTGAAGAATGTCTTCTTCCACCAACACCAAGTCTCCACCTGCTCGGCGAGCACGTGGATGGCCGTCACCTTCTTGGTTGCAGGGATGCAAACAGAACACGAAACCTTGCTTGATGGGTTCATGTTAAACTCTATTATGCAAAAACACACACGCGTCAAAACCAAGCAGCCTTCAGTATTGAAGAAGATTTTAAAGCACCTTCGAACTACTTCCCTCCACTGATGAGTCCTTAACTCCATCCTGCGTTAAGTAGCTTGGAGGTAAGGACTCATCACAATATATATATATATATATATATATATATATATATATATATATATATATATATATATATATACATACATATATATATATATATATATATATATATATATATATATATATATATATATATATATATATATATATATATATATATATATTCTAATGAGTCCTTACCTCCAAGCTGCGTTAGGTAGCCGTGTGTTGTGGGCAACATGCGATAATGATAATATTGATAATCATCAAAATAATAGTTACACTAATGATAATTATAATAAAGCTTCAATTGATAATAAAAAGAGTAATGATGGTAATAATACATATTGTAATATTATTAGTATAAAGAATAACTTTAATTAATTATCACTGTTTATCTAAGTTTAGTGTCTCAGGTCCGAGTGTTTTACTATTACAACTGCAACTGTTTTCATTACATTATTATTCCACTGATCAGTCTTTACCTCTAAGCTGCGCCAGGTAGCTCTGTGTTCTCATGTTGAAATTGGAGTGATATTTCATATGTGATGGAATCATGAATAATATTCAGAAGAGACGAAAAAATATTAATTTATAGAAATTGATGGAACTTTTTCTTTTCCAATGATATACCAAAATATATATTTTTCTCAAAATAATTACTCGAAAGAAATTGGCAAAAAAAAAAAAAAATCGAAATATTTGGAAAAATGCATATATATTAATACCACCTTTTCTGAAAAATTGTGAATTTTGTCTTTTATTTTACAAATTATAAACTTTTTTTATGTACACGCGCCCAAGAAACTATCGGCACCCCTACCGTAGGAATCATTATCAGACACGAACTTATATTTATGGAGAATTACGTATTTGTTGGTAGCACTGAATGCCACTGACGTTGCAGTTGCCACTCAGTAATATCTAACCCTACTCTAATGAGTTTGTCCTTTGGCATTTAATTTAATGGCTCCATACTATTGAACAGTCAGTCAGGATTTGCCATTGTGACTGATACACTACATAAAAATTTCCCAACGATATTGACATCGTTTGCTTAAACTCAGGGTGTTTCGGAAAAATAATTCGAATCAGGGTTCATTACTCAATTCTCGTTTCAAGTGATCCCATTCAATACGTGATAGTTTTGCAATGCCACTTAAGGAAAGTGATGTTTATATTATATATCTACCACACTTAATTATTTCCCAATAATATTGAGAAGCTTAACTTCAGAATGACTCAAATGAAATATAGAATATCAGTTCATGAATTTTTATGAATGAAGCAGGCATGCCAACCTTAGCGAATGAACTAATGCGAATGATTTCGTACTTCATCGCTCCCTGGGGTGCCGATAGTTTTTTGGGCGCGTGTACATATTTATAATTATTTAAAAAAAATTTCAACAAACTCAACATATATTAATTAGTTTATTAATTAGTTTCTTTTAATTATTATCTTTTTACAGATAAAATATATCTTGCCATCTGATCCGAAAAAAATATTAATATTTAATTATTTTCAATTTTCTAATGATAAATAATAATAGAAATTATTATATTTCAATATTTTTATATTGAAACATTAATTTGGTTTTGAAAAAATCCAAATTTTTAGAAAAGTTATAGTTATTTTTTTTAAATTCCAAAAACATAATTTCCGTCAAATTTGTAACAAAATGTTCAACTCGAGGATGAACTGCCACATCAATAAGGTTCAAGAAAGGATGGAAACGACGGTACTTCAAGAAAAGAGAGGAGAGGAAACGAACACAGGTTGAAAGATAAGAAGTAGAGATAATACAAAGCAAGACTTTCTGAATCACTTACCAAGCTACGGAGGGCAAACACTATATTGCAGGGTGGTGCTGGGATAGAACCCTGACCCGCATACGTGAGGCACAAACAAGGGGCCACCAGCACAAGGGACGGACTTCACTAATGATAGTAGATCCACCAACCGCCACAACACTCCACCTCTCGTCTGCCTGCCGGCCCACCTCCCTTCCATTGCCTGGGCGCCGACCTCACCACTCATTACTCTTGGGATCACATGCCGGTGTTTCAAGCGGGA
>JAXIVD010007767.1:7500-12500 GCA_036785275.1 Cancer borealis
CACACAATGAACACATGCATTGGTAACATACTCAATGAACACATGCATTGGTAACACACAATGAACACATGCATTGGTAACACACACAATGAACACATGCATTGGTAACATACTCAATGAACACATGCATTGGTAACACACACAATGAACACATGCATTGGTAACACACTCAATGAACACATGCATTGGTAACATACTCAATGAACACATGCATTGGTAACACACACAATGAACACATGCATTGGTAACACACTCAATGAACACATGCATTGATAACACACTCAATGAACACATGCATTGGTAACACACACAATGAACACATGCATTGGTAACACACTCAATGAACACATGCATTGGTAACACACTCAATGAACACATGCATTGGTAACACACTCAATGAACACATGCATTGGTAACACACACAATGAACACATGCATTGGTAACACACTCAATGAACACATGCATTGGTAACACACTCAATGAACACATGCATTGGTAACATACTCAATGAACACAGGCATTCGTAACACATTCAATGAACACATGCATTGGTAACACACACAATGAACACAGGCATTGGTAACACACACAATGAACACATGCATTGGTAACATACTCAATGAACACAGGCATTCGTAACACATTCAATGAACACATGCATTGGTAACACACACAATGAACACATGCATTGGTAACACATTCAATGAACACATGCATTGGTAACACACACAATGAACACATGCATTGGTAACACACACAATGAACACATGCATTGGTAACACACACAATGAACACATGCATTGGTAACACACACAATGAACACATGCATTGGTAACACACACAATGAACACATGCATTGGTAACACACACAATGAACACATGCATTGGTAACACACACAATGAACACATGCATTGGTAACACATTCAATGAACACATGCATTGATAACACACACAATGAACACATGCATTGGTAACACACACAATGAACACATGCATTGGTAACACACACACAATGAACACATGCATTGGTAACATACTCAATAAACACATGCATTGGTAACACACACAATGAACACATGCATTGGTAACACACTCAATGAACACATGCATTGGTAACACACAGGACAAGCAACACATGGGTATTTTGTTCCTGACATTTACTAGCGACACAACGCCCGTTACTTCACTTCAATCACAGCAACACAGATTCAGTTCCTAACAAGCCGCGAGTGTAACATTGACTTGCTTCAACAATTGGGAAATGTCGTATAAAATAAAGAAAAGCTGATGTAAATTCTTTAGTAGGACACGCCCACCCTGGAGAAATAAAAAGAAGAAAAAAAGAACCGCACTATGAAATGTGTCGATTGAAAATAAAAACATAGTTGCAGCAAATTCTTTAAAATTTTCAAGCACTGCGAGGCAACTTTAAAAATGAATAACACGATCCTATGCTTTAGAGAAATTCCTTCAGTAGTGAATGATAAATCGTGTTTAAGGGTCATTTATTATACACAGCGTAATTTTCACCGCCTTAACGTGAACAAAGGTAATAAAGAAAGTATATGTTGGTCAGAGACTATCGACCGTCTGATTAATTCTTCGTTCAATAAAGAAAGAATCTGGTGGAATAAAAGTTAGTGTGTGGAAAAGTGTGTTCGAGGAAAGTCAACTGAATACCCAAATAGTCTGAAAGGATTACTGCCGCTGACGCAACTAAATTATTTTTACTTGATCTTAATTCGCTGGTAAAGAGTGGTAACATGAGACTTAAAAGTCACACACAAAACATTCAATCCTATCAGATGTTTTTTTTATTAACGACGCCACGGGAGTGTGTGGCAACCTTTCAACAGCACCAGACAGACAATAGTGTAACAGTGTAAACTCACTACAGACAGACAACAGTGTAACAGTGTAAACTCAGTACAGACAGACAACAGTGTAACAGTGTAAACTCAGTACAGACAGACAACAGTGTAACAGTGTAAACTCAGTACAGACAGACAACAGTGTAACAGTGTAAACTCACTACAGACAGACAACAGTGTAACAGTGTAAACTCACTACAGACAGACAACAGTGTAACAGTGTAAACTCAGTACAGACAGACAACAGTGTAACAGTGTAAACTCAGTACAGACAGACAACAGTGTAACGGTGTAAACTCAGTACAGACAGACAACAGTGTAACAGTGTAAACTCACTACAGACAGACAACAGTGTAACAGTGTAAACTCAGTACAGACAGACAACAGTGTAACAGTGTAAACTCAGTACAGACAGACAACAGTGTAACAGTGTAAACTCAGTACAGACAGACAACAGTGTAACAGTGTAAACTCAGTGCAGACAGACAACAGTGTAACAGTGTAAACTCAGTACAGACAGACAATAGTGTAACAGTGTAAACTCACTACAGACAGACAACAGTGTAACAGTGTAAACTCAGTACAGACAGACAACAGTGTAACAGTGTAAACTCAGTACAGACAGACAACAGTGTAACAGTGTAAACTCAGTACAGACAGACAACAGTGTAACAGTGTAAACTCAGTACAGACAGACAACAGTGTAACAGTGTAAACTCAGTACAGACAGACAATAGTGTAACAGTGTAAACTCACTACAGACAGACAACAGTGTAACAGTGTAAACTCAGTACAGACAGACAACAGTGTAAACTCAGCACAGACAGACAACAGTGTAACAGTGTAAACTCAGTACAGACAGACAACAGTGTAACAGTGTAAACTCAGTACAGACAGACAACAGTGTAACAGTGTAAACTCAGTACAGACAGACAACAGTGTAACAGTGTAAACTCAATACAGACAGACAATAGTGTAACAGTGTAAACTCACTACAGACAGACAACAGTGTAACAGTGTAAACTCAGTACAGACAGACAACAGTGTAAACTCAGCACAGACAGACAACAGTGTAACAGTGTTAACTCAGTACAGACAGACAACAGTGTAACAGTGTAAACTCAGTACAGACAGACAACAGTGTAACAGTGTAAACTCAGTACAGACAGACAACAGTGTAACAGTGTAAACTCAGTACAGACAGACAACAGTGTAACAGTGTAAACTCAGTACAGACAGACAACAGTGTAAACTCAGCACAGACAGACAACAGTGTAACAGTGTAAACTCAGTACAGACAGACAACAGTGTAACAGTGTAAACTCAGTACAGACAGACAACAGTGTAACAGTGTAAACTCAGTACAGACAGACAACAGTGTAAACTCAGCACAGACAGACAACAGTGTAACAGTGTAAACTCAGTACAGACAGACAACAGTGTAACAGTGTAAACTCAGTACAGACAGACAACAGTGTAACAGTGTAAACTCAGTACAGACAGACAACAGTGTAACAATGTAAACTCAGCACAGACAGACAACAGTGTAACAGTGTAAACTCAGTACAGACAGACAACAGTGTAACAGTGTAAACTCAGTACAGACAGACAACAGTGTAACAGTGTAAACTGAGTACAGACAGACAACAGTGTAACAGTGTAAACTCAGTACAGACAGACAACAGTGTAACAATGTAAACTCAGTACAGACAGACAACAGTGTAACAGTGTAAACTCAGCACAGACAGACAACAGTGTAACAGTGTAAACTCAGTACAGACAGACAACAGTGTAACAGTGTAAACTCACCACAGACAGACAACAGTGCAACAGTGTAAACTCACCACAGACAGACAACAGTGTAACAGTGTAAACTCAGTACAGACAGACAACAGTGTAACAGTGTAAACTCACCACAGACAGACAACAGTGTAACAGTTTAAACTCAGTACAGACAGACAACAGTGTAACAGTGTAAACTCATCACAGACAGACAACAGTGTAACAGTGTAAACTCACCACAGACAGACAACAGTGTAACAGTGTAAACTCACCACAGACAGACAACAGTGTAACAGTGTAAACTCAGCACAGACAAACAGCAGTGTAACAGTGTAAACTCACCACAGACAGACAACAGTGTAACAGTGTAAACTCAGCACAGACAGACAACAGTGTAACAGTGTAAACTCACCACAGACAGACAACAGTGTAACAGTGTAAACTCACCACAGACAGACAACAATGTAACAGTGTAAACTCAGCACAGACAGACAACAGTGTAACAGTGTAAACTCACCACAGACAGACAACAGTGTAACAGTGTAAACTCAGCACAGACAGACAAAAGTGTAAACTCACCACAGACAGACAACAGTGTAAACTCACCACAGACAGACAACAGTGTAACAGTGTAAACTCACCACAGACAGACAACAGTGTAAACTCATCACAGACAGACAACAGTGTAAACTCAGTACAGACAGACAACAGTGTAACAGTGTAAACTCAGTACAGACAGACAACAGTGTAACAGTGTAAACTCAGTACATACAGACAACAGTGTAACAGTGTAAACTCAGTACAGACAGACAACAGTGTAACAGTGTAAACTCAGCACAGACAGACAACAGTGTAACAGTGTAAACTCAGTACAGACAGACAACAGTGTAACAGTGTAAAATCAGCACAGACAGACAACAGTGTAACAGTGTAAAATCAGCACTGACAGACAACAATACAACAGTTTAAACTGACATCACGGGATAAGACTCTCTCTCTCTCTCTCTCTCTCTCTCTCTCTCTCTCTCTCTCTCTCTCTCTCTCTCTCTCTCTCTCTCTCTCTCTCTCTCTCTCTCCCTCTCTCTCTCTCTCTCACACACACACACACACACACACACACACACACACACACACACACACACACACACACACACACATACACATACACACGCACACACACACACACGCACAGTCAACATTTACTCCATTTATTTGTATATATATTAGCGCCTCATTTTCCTTCACTAATAATAACTCGGTGGCGGTGGTGCCTACGTTTTCCATTAATTTATTCCAGGCAGGCGGGCAGGTGGGCGGGCAGGGGTGGGCGGTGGGCGGGAAGGGA
>JAXIVD010007768.1:5000-19230 GCA_036785275.1 Cancer borealis
CTTTTTATCTTAGTCACCGTAAACTGGAATTCCAAAAAGGTCAGCCATCAGCTGGGAAACCTCACCACTCACCGAAGAGACCTTTTTTCCGTTTATAGAAACGCGGTAACAAGCACACCGTTGGCAACCTCTAGGGACTAAGGAGGATAATAGGGTACGAAGCGGCAGGTGTTAGGCTTTATCCAGGGTAAAATTAAAACTATATACTGTCGTTGGGCTAAATAAAATCCATAAAGTTAAAAAATGAGAGTATATAAAGGTAGTGAAGCATGCAAGGCCAGCAGGGGGCGGGAAAGTGAGTGGGTGCTAGTGAGTTTTGAACGCCCCTCACCTTGACACTATTCACCCGCGCAAAGCAAAGCGATCGATTACTAGTATTTCGTATCCAAACAGAGGTAACGAAATTAAAAGGAATGAATATCTGCTCCCAATGCTGTCCAGGTGTGTGAACCAGATCAGAAAACTTCTACGGAACACAATCAGAGGCCACGACGTCCGATGGAAAGGCAAGCACAAAGTAGCTCATCTTTAACGTGCGACCCTCTGTTGGTGCCGACTTTAGTTACCTCTAGACGAACGAGGTCAAATCGGGGTTAGATATATCGTAAAATAACTTTAACCTTCAGCTAGTCCCTATCAGCCATTGAAAGCCAAACAGTCGTTCCCAGCACGCCCCTTAAGCCATGTGCTCGCCCCATTCCTCTGAACAAAGCCATGAAAGCATTTGATACTAGCCACCATAAGGCAACTAACAGGTCACTCCAGTTGCCGACCAGAGGCTTGCACCCACCTTCTGTCTTCCACCCTCTCGTGTAGTGGAAAAAGGAAGAATCTGTGACAGGCAGCAGGCAGCCCCCTCCCTGTAGTGCTCTATACTGCAGCTTACATTTCCGGGGTTTGCTATGGGAACAGTTGAGAGGGGAGCAACGTGGAAAACTCCAGTAGAAAAGGGATGGAGGATGGAGGAAGCGCCGTAACAAGGCTATTATGGTGCGGTCATTTCTGCAACTCTGAAGCGATGATACGACTAACTAGGAACGTTGTGTGGACAAAAAAAAATACTATCCAGCTTAGAATAGGATGGAGGGATGGAAAACAAGACCATATATATCTTCAATTGATAATGAAACCAGAAAATGAGAAGAGCACCTTCTCCAAAGAGAGAGAGAGAGAGAGAGAGAGAGAGAGAGAGAGAGAGAGAGAGAGAGAGAGAGAGAGAGAGAGAGAGAGAGAGAGAGAGAGAGAGAGAGAGAGAGAGAGAGAGAGAGAGAGAGATGCAAGTTTTCCAATAAGCGCACTACATTTCATTTATAACACGCTACATTTACTAACAGGCAAGTTTTACGATCCTCCAAGAATTTTAATAACTTTTTCGATGTCAATGAGAGCAGAAAGGCGTCCGGCACTCGATCCGTACAAGTGTCTGCCTTATCAAGTTGTCGACACCCACTCCTTTGGCTTTCCTCCTGTGTCCACCGCTCAATACCCTCCCGGCGGCAGCTGTGTGGTTAAGTGCCTCGTCGACGCCTGGCCACGACCTCACTTCTGTCCCTTGCTTACGTGTCGTTCTCGCGCTTGACGACCACTCATCCGCTCATGCCGTCGTGTCCTCATTCGTCATATACCTTTTACGTGACTGTTTCTTGGCCATAGCACGGTGATACACTCTGCATCCCTCGCCTGTTTGTTGTCTTTGATCACTGTTGCGGCGGGAGTTACAATGTTTACTATCCGCCAAAGGTACTGAATAAGGCAGGTGTGTTGTGAAATGGCACTTGAAACGAATTGAAAGGAATAAAAAAATAAGTAGGATTATCATTACCCTTTAGCATATTTTACTGCTTCTTCCTTTTTTGTATTGATTATAATGTGACAGTAGTTTTGGTATCAGCTTAATACAGTTTTTCATGTTGATTAATCTTAGATATTTAGGAGAAAATAAAAAGTTCCATAGCTTCTTCAGTCCCAGTCATATTAGGTTTCAGGAATCAATGTATATAAAGGCCAGTCCACCCTCTGCATTCCCTCATCGCTGGAAGATTCGTCGCCTAAGGACAGGACACAAGACTGATCCGCGTCCACTTGAGCAGCGTTTTGAGGCCTCCCAAACATTAACAATTCAATCATATTCTGTCAAAACAAACGCAATCTACTTTTCCTAGTTAGCCATTAATCTGACGGAAAATTAGAATCACCTGGTATCCACTCCCCTGGCGATATCTGCAATACAGTGTGTGTGTGTGTGTGTGTGTGTGTGTGTGTGTGTGTGTGTGTGTGTGTGTGTGTGTGTAGGTGTGTGTGTGTGTGTGTGTGTGTGTGTGTGTGTGTGTGTGTGTGTGTGTGTGTGTGTGTGTGTGTGTGTGTGTGTGTGTGTGTGTGTGTGTGTGTGTGTGTGTGTGTGTGTGTGTGTGTGTGTGTGTGTGTGTGTGTGTGTGTGTGTGTGTGTGTGTGCGTGCGTGTGTGTGTGTGTTAATCTTTGAGTGAATACATATTGCAATTTTGTTTTATGAATTTATTTCTCTTAAGCCCAACGGAAGCATTATCTGTGCGCAACACTGATGATCGTAACCTTTGGGTGACTCGCTCAAATGCATATTAGTATTTTCCGGTGAATACTATCTGATGCAATTTATATAATGTGCTTTATTACATTAGCCACTCATATATTATTCAATCAACTATGAAGTGATAGGTACAAATTTTCACCACAAATTGCATATGAAAGTCTTTTTATCTCTCAATACTCACGTCGGAACCAATTTGTATGTACGAATTAAATTGAATAACCGTTTGGTGAGCGAGACGTGAAGGACGAGGAAAGCCCTGCTTATAGTTCCCAGTCAGCTGTCACTGAGACGTGATAAACAGCTTGTAAGGCCGAGGATGAGGACCTAGCCTAGACCTGCGCCGAAGTGGTTCTGTTGGGAAGGTACAAGTCTCCTACAGCTACTGTCACGTACGGTGCTCACCATCATCCCTAACACTCTTATATTTAAGGAACCATCTTGATACATGAACTGGTACCTGCTACTACGTATGCGCCTTCAAGTAACAGCCACAAATTGTTCATTCCATCATGTATATAATCAGACTTTCATAGCCAATCAAAACCACCATTGAAAGAGAGAATGTGAGAGTTTAATTGCAGAGTGTGGAGGTTGAACTCGACCGTTTGAGTCCATACCTGATGCTGAGTCACGTTCGTCCCCACTTGGCCTATATCTGCTGGAAAGGATGTTAGGTCATGCAGCTTTGTTTTCTATGGGGTGAGGGAGTGTCATGGATCTGCTTGCATCCGTGAGCCCCTGACACAAGGTAGAGTGTGACCTGTTGGTGTGATGGAGGCGTGAAGTGTGTTGCTTACGGCTGAGTGCTAAGAAAGTTATAGATGCCTTAGTTTTCTCTCACCTGCCGCACACTTCCTACCTGTCCGCTTTCATGCATTGTCACGCACCCTGCCTCTCTTCTTTTCCTCTCTTTCGTTTTCGCTCTCGTTCTTCCTCTGTTCCCCCCTCTCGCCTCTCTGAGCCCTTCCAGTCTGCCTTTCATATTGCCAACCTGCCCCCGGCGATCCCTCCCTTGAAGTCCAGTCCACTGAAGAACATCAGTTTTTCTTAACCAAAATACACAAAAACTATAGGAACTTCTTTTATTTTTAGAATATACTCACTTTTTTTCCTTACGAACAATAGCCTTCATTTCCATATTTTATACACACAAAAAAGAATGAAATCCGCCCACTAGTCCTCTCAATCACCTAGTAACACCTCTACCTGCTTCCATGCCTGAGGAAAGGGTGTTACTACAAGGATTTACTGGAACCTCGGCGACAAGGAAGCATGCGTGTATAGGGTGGTGGTGGGGCTGTCTGAGGCTCATACGCGACGATGGCTTGGTGTGGATTGCAAGACATAGATTTGACACATATGCGGGAGGGACACACACACACACACACACACACACCCACACACACACACACACACACACACACACACACACACACACACACACACACACACACACACACACTCACTCACTCACTCACTCACTCACTCACTCACTCACTCACTCACTCACTCTTTCACACACACACACACACATACACACACTCTCTCTCTCTCTCTCTCTCTCTCTCTCTCTCTCTCTCTCTCTCTCTCTCTCTCTCTCTATCTATCTATCTATCTATCTATCTCTCGTGCGCGCGAGCACGAGAGAGAGAGAGAGAGTGTGTGTGTGTGTGTGTGTGTATGAAAGAGAGTGAGAGAGAGAGAGAGAGAGAGAGAGAGAGAGAGAGAGAGAGAGAGAGAGAGAGAGAGAGAGAGAGAGAGAGAGAGAGAGAGGGGATAAGTTACATATACATGACTGTTATTGATTCATTGATAAAATAGTACATGACAACAACCAGCATCAATATTCATATTCGCGTTTAAAAACAGAAGTACAAGTTATTGTTTCACTCTCGTGAATGATAATGGTAAAAAATATTTTTTCTATTTCAAAATAAATAAATAAAAATATCTTTTCATTGTTTCCTGCATTTATCAAACGGTTCTTTTTCATCAAGTCTGAGTCGATCGAATAGTGGATGGTTCAGAATCTTGCTGCATCGGACAGCCTGTCGGAGGCAGAAAGGTTCTCGAGCGTCCCTTTTAAGGATGGTCAGTAGATGTCCTTCCAGTAGTCTATGACAATTAACTAGACTCTAAAGGGACCTCGAGGAGACTTCACAATTTAATCAACGCATTTCCCCGCTAAAATTATCTTAAGCTCTCTGTTAATAACCTAAAAATAATAATAACAGCTTACATAATCTGAAACTATATATCAGTAACTTGAAAATAAATAATGATAATGATGCACGAATGAGCATGAAGTAGTCAAATCAGAGAAACCCCGAGGCTGCTGCGTGGCCGGTGTCGGTGTTATTGGAGGAAGAACATTGTCGGAACATTATGTAATAGTATGTGGTGTTCATAATCCACAAAACTAACAACTTAATTATATCAGCAGATAAAATAAATGTTATGCAAGTTGATTGTTATGATGTATACTCCGCACGTAAGGTTTAGCCAGTGACCGTATTACAGGTGATTGCATCCATCAGTAAAGGTGATGTAGCTGGGAGGCACTGAATCACCGGTGCATTAGAGGGTGAGGGAAAGGTTACCATTAGAGGAAAACAGATCTAGAGCTTGTATAAAGCCTGAGACCAACCAAGTATTTTTCATTCCTTAAGATAGTATATTAATAAGACTCGTTTGAAATAGTACTATACAAACTACCATTTAACATAGATATCTTGCTCGTATATTAGAATGAACATTTAACAAAAAAATTAAAGCAAATATTTTTCCTTCACATTCTCAATTATCTGGGATTCTTTGATTCAGTCCACTTCAGAACAATCCGGATCATTAAACCTAAGATGTTTTATGAATGTTTTGAATGATGCATGCATTGTGATGTGAGATGTGAAGAGAGAAGAGGATATTGTCTGGCGCGTGTCCATACTGCCTTATATTGTTTACCACAACTTGAGGATATTTATTGGCCTCCACCTGAGACGCGGGACCATGCCATGAGCCCAGTATGTTATCAGTCACCTCTGCTTGGTGTCACCCACGATGTGACTCATGACCCGAAAGAAAGCCATTTCCTTAATCACTGCTTCAATTATGGAGACAATGTGAATAAACACACACACATACACACACACACATACACACACACACCACACACACACACACACACACACACACACACACACACACACACACACACACACACACACACACACACACACTAATCCATGCTGTAATATGCCGTACAAAATACTTACAACATCACTTTTCAATAACTTGAAATGAAAAATGTTGTGTGAATGAAGCGCTGTTTATACAAACAGGTACGGGAGTTTGTCGGGTTTGCATCAGATTTCAAGAACCGCACAGGTGTCTTTAAAGGGCTGCTTGCAGTTCCTGAGGCAGAGGTCACCGACCCTTTCCCTGGTGCCTCGGTACTTGTTTACGGACCAATTGCAGAATAATTAACGAACAGTTAAGTTAGCTGACAGCTGCTTTGGTCAGAATTCGAGTAGAACACCAGTGGTAACCATCTCTAGGATGGAAACCCTTACCTATCACGACAAAATATCCAAGATGAAATAATAGAGCCGAGTGTTAGCAGCAAGTGGTGAGAAAGAATAACGCAATGTGACAGAATAAACCCACAATATAGGAGATACATTGGAGTTTTCACAACCTGGTCTTGATTTACCAAAAAAAAATATCTAGATTTTTGTATGCGTATTTCCTTTTGCGGGAGGTAAAGATGAAACGGCATTTGGAGTAGACTTTTTTTTATATATGAAACGTTGATTATTGTAAAGCCATTATTGTAATAGTAGTAATAATAATAATAATAATAATAATAATAATAATAATAATAATAATAATAGTAGTAGTAGTAGTAGTAGTAGTAGTAGTAGTAGTAGTAGTAGTAGTAGTAATAGTAATAGTAATAGTAGTAGTAGTAGTAGTAGTAGTAGTAGTAGTAGAAGTAGTAGTAGTAGAAGTAGTAGCAGTAGTAGTAGTAGAAGTAGCAGCAGTAGTAGTAGAAGTAGTTTTAGTAGTAATAGTAGTTGATGTAATCGTTGTTGCAGCAGCAATATTAATATCATAATATTATTTGTAATAAGATTGATTAATGTTAGTTGAAACAAAAATGTTATTGTAGACTTCAAAATGTCATATTCTTATCGAACTAATGTTGGTGATCAAGGAAAAGGAAAGCATCATGGATTGTACTTTATGCTAGCAACATTTGCCCTCAATCCTTAATATTTCTTCAGACGTGAATAATTAATCAAAGGGAACCGAACGGAGCTCACCAGTTTAACTTTTGACTACTGTTGCTGATCAAGTCCCGAAGACTTGTATACGAGGAATCTTGGCTCAGCAGATTCTTTTCGTCTACTAATTATGACACGACTCCGGTTCGAATTTTCCTTAGAACCTTAATGATCTGTTTTGACCATTCATTCCCATGAGGACATTTGAAGAGGTGGTGTTCTGCCAGAGGCTGATCCACAGGCATGACAATAGCCTCAATACACTTCAAAAAGACCCAGCTGGCACCGAAAGCACACCTGGGAAACGCATGACAGAATTTCGCAGAGACATGATTAGCTCTTTATATTTGCATGCATGCTCTTTGAATAAGTTATCGACTCTCACAAACTTTGTTTTACGTTTTTTATTTTTTTTATTTGACGCAAAGCAACACGATAGGGAATTTGATTCACTCGAAGCATAAATAGAGTTAGAATATAGCGTTCAGGTTGTTATTCCGCTGACTTGTGTTTACTGTGTCTTGATTACGTAATTTTACCTGTCAGCTAAGAACGCGTTGAGCACCACAGACATTCACGAAAATTATATGGGATTAATTAATGATGTTTGTACAAAACTGTAAATAATTTACGAAGGAGGGAATATTAAGTTTGAATATCTATTACAGGAGGAAATTTGTTCAATGTGTGTGTGTGTGTGTGTGTGTGTGTGTGTGTGTGTGTGTGTGTGTGTGTGTGTGTGTGTGTGTGTTTGTGTGTTGAGATATAAGTGAAAGAAATATCAGAATGAATTATGATTATTCGTTACTTTATCACTAGTTATTATTTCATTATTATTAGAAACTGTTGAGAATGAAATTAGCAATCACTTGAAGGAGGATGTTTGCAATGGGTGAAGTGCAATAACTCAAACACCCTTGTCACTGTATCTCCTCAAAGAACATGCTAAGCTCACACAACCCCATGTATTATCATTGTTAGTAGTAGTAGTAGTAGTAGTAGTAGTAGTAGTAGTAGTAGTAGTAGTAGTAGTAGTAGTAGTAACAGCAGTAGTAGTAACAGCAGTAGTAGTAGTAGTAGTAGTAGTAGTAGTAGTAGTAGTAGTAGTAGTAGTGGTGGTAGTAGTAGTGATGGTAGTAGTAGTAGCGGTAGTAGTAGTAGTGGTAGTATTTATCGTCGTAGTTGTTAGGTTAGCTGGCTTAGAGGAAACGTCACTTTTCATAAGGTTTTCCCGTGGTCTGCATGTCCCGTTGAAGAGACTTGCCTGTGTTTAACTTGACTAATAGATAAAGAATAATTGTAGGGTGAGGCTGCTTTCCTATCCCCTTCATGGCCATCGTGTGCCAGTCTGGTGATAATTGCTGCCCATTGTTCAAAGGAGGAACTGTATTACAAAATGTGAGGAAATCGTCGGGCTTTTTTTATTCCTTTCTTTTTTCATAGTGTGTGTGTGTATATATATATATATATATATATATATATATATATATATATATATATATATGTGTGTGTGTGTGTGTGTGTGTGTGTGTGTGTGTGTGTGTGTGTGTGTGTGTGTGTGTGTGTGTGTGTGTGTGTGTGTACCAGTATATTCAATATTACTTGTGAAAAAATGATTTATCAGGTCATGGTGGTGAGCACTGGGAGCGGCTCCCCGGAACAGTACAACTCATGGTCACTGCCCTGCGCCTTCACTACACGTGTATAGTCACCACGGCATGGTGACACCAACACTTCAGTAACGTGTGCACATTTCTGTAAACTCGGCACAAACCCTTCATATTAACACAGAAAAGTTGTGGGAGGGCGAAGGAAGGCGTGGCGGCGAGCAGAAGCTGTGGCCACACTACTTGAAGTGGTGCACCACATCAGCCTGTTGCTTCTCTCCACTTGGGATCTTCCTCCACCCGCGTCTCCACCTCGCCTGCCTCGACATCCGACACTTACCTCGCAGGAACTGTTTCCTCTTGTTCTTGTCCAGGTCTGGGGTTGTCCTCGCTTGCTCTCCTTGAGTCTCAGACTCCACCTCAACCCACCAATCTTCCCACACCTCACACTATTTTTTCGAAGTTAATTGCTCAGTGTTGTTAATTCTTTTGAGTATTTTGTTGTGACAACGTGCGTGCAAGCGAACACCAAGAGGCAACAACTGAATCAAGGAAGTTGCACCGTTGTCGAGAGGGACGGTTGATGCTCAAGGGCGAGGCTGGAAGAGGAGCGGCCAGCAGCACCTCGCCACCACACCGGCATCCGAGCGCAACTGGCTGCTCAACTACCTGCATCTGTATTTTCCCCGCCGGCCGCTAGATGGCTTTCCTAGCGGCGAGGTTGTCTCATGATACGTTGGCGAATAAGGTCATTTGCTCTGGCCGTCGGGTCACGTCTGGCGAGGCTCGCCACGGAAGTGTCGTAATTGTTGTTAATTCTTAGAGTGATATTGGACGGATACAAACGTATTCTGTGTTTACATAAGACTAAGCTGCGATAAGCGAACATGTGTGAAACATTTTGGTTACGTTTGGTTACGCGAGGAGCCACGTATTCCCTCCTCTCGCGCACACAGATCAATATCGAGATGCTGGAAGCGAGGGGAGCTCGCCAGGCGTCACCCTTCACACTCTGACGTCACAGCTTCACACACCAATCATAGTGTATCGCATCCAACAGGTGTCCAATCACGTCACGATGGAAATTCAGAAACAACGAGCCGACCAATTTTGTATTGGCTTCCAAGTTCATGTGCGACAGTAGTTCATCGTTGAGGCCCGGCTTGCGTCGCGCGTCTCAACACAGCCTCTACACCTGCAATTGATTAATGTAATACACTTTTTTTTCGCGTTCACTCTAATAACCATATGACTTAGTATTGTTATATAGGACCAGTAGTCGTCGTTGTCACCAAACATTTATCGATAATATTAATTGATTATTTGACATACTATTATGTGGAATTCATCCCTCCCTTGAATATTATTTGAAACTCTTAAATTAAACTCACGCCATGTGCAACTCTACGTCATTCTTACCTTTATCCTCTTTGTATCCATTATTCTAAGTATGAAATAAAGACTTGTTAACTTAATCATCATAATTATACTAATCATAACAAATACATGAATTCATAATAGCTGAATCTAATGTCCTGATACACCGAGAGCAACACCACTGATAACTTTACATATAATCAGATTAAGCTTGTGAATTTAGCCATTTGGAAACAATGGTAAATACAAATTGGAACAAGAAGATGCATTTAGCTAGACGGCAACTTATAACGACGGCCTAGATGGGATGATAGGGCCCTGCTCGAGGTAAAAAATATAACATTAATTAACTGTGTCGATGATGAAAATGATGATGATGATGAGAGATTTTTTGTTTTTATCAATTTATTACGCTCAAAGAGCGGCAGACCTATGTAATACAAGAGAGAGAGAGAGAGAGAGAGAGAGAGAGAGAGAGAGAGAGAGAGAGAGAGAGAGAGAGAGAGAGAGAGAGAGAGAGAGAGAGAGAGAGAGAGAGAGAGAAATACAACACAATTAAGAGTCCAAGTCTCTTTTTTTTTACTAGTTTCATAGATGTATCTAGGTGAAACTAACAAATTACGTACTTACAACTTACACTGACGATAGATTTTCTCTTCAAAGGAAAATATTTGTAGAGTATAAAGTCTGATTTCGAAAATAGTTTTGTTTATGATATATCTACTGTTAACTTCAGGCTCTTCAACAATATCTGCAATGTTGATTGATTTCATGCTTATGAAAGATGTCTTTCTTTTGTTACAGAATCATCTTCGAAATTTATGGATGTACCGCAAGAATGTATAAACTCGAGAGCTGGCTGTACAATGTGAGTAAAATTGTATGTATTTTCTTCATGTATGATTTTTATTTCTTAATCAATCGATTCTTTACCGTAATGTTCAGAATTCCCTACCACTTACTTAATATCCTTTTTTCACAACTTCGAACCTCACATGGTTATTACATTTCATTCAGGTATTAATATAGAAGAACATTTCTTGTGCATTTATATTTTTGAGTCACGAGCTGCTTTATAAAATGATTCTGCCCCTTCTTTCTTCTTTCGGCTGCTCCCGTTAGCGGATACTCCATCTTACCCTATCCTCTACATCTTTATGCCACTTTAACCATCCCCACCTCCTCCCTCGCTCCATCCATAATCATATTATTTGACTTGCTTACTTATAATTCTTTTATATTAACTATCGTTCGATTAGTCTAACGTCATTTTTTATTGAATTACTTGAAGACTAAATGGTTGCATTTCTTAAAACGAACAAACTAATAACGAAATCAGAACCGGTTTCGCAGTGAGAGATCTTCTCTAACATTTACGCTGGCTTGGGAGCCGTATGATATGATTTACTTGGGTTATCAAGAAGCATTTGATAAGTTACTTCATAACAGGCTGTTATCTAAATGGCAAGCACATGGAATAAGAGAGCATCACTTCGTGGATAAGAGATTGGCTCTGACTGCCAACAAGTTGATGAAGTATCTGCTTAGCAATACGTAACTAATGGTGTGCCGCCATTGGTCTCTCCAACATTCCACCTACTTTCCGTTAATTTACATTGGACTTATCGGTCACACTTTTTATACATTAAAACATTTAGCCTTTGCAATTCTCGCATATATTAGGCTTCTCAAAGTGCTATAAACCAAAATTGAAATTATATGTGCCAAGCGTTTTAGTAAAACCACGATGTGTAATTGATCGTCTTATCTCCAGTTCCTGCAAACCCTCACTGACTAATATCACCAAACAAAAGTGGCGTTATGATCGTATAGGAAGGAAAGTCTTTGTTCTTCCCAGATTAATCAATATCTGAGTATAGTTGAAGAAATGCAAAAAGTACTTTTAATAACTTTTAATCGGTTTTAATCAGTTTTAATTCGCTAACAGTTCAAGATATGGAAACCAAATAACACCTATACGTTAAATTGTGTAGAATTAGGATAGGTCATCTCTATGTATTTTTGTCATATGAGACCAGCATTAGCCAGTAAAGTTAAATAATATTTATTTTATTATTGTTAATAGGCAAGCAATGGTGAAATACAGTTTGATATTATAGTAATCAGGAAAATAAGACCAGATTCGTGTTCAGCATGACCGAAAACCTCATTGTACCAATTTACATGAGATTCGGAGGTATGGATATTTGCATAAAATTTTGTAGGGTACACCCTGAGAGTTTTTTACATAAATCATATATTTTGAAATAACTCGAAATCTATGGGGTTTACGTAAAAAACGTATAGGATATAAAAGAAAGAACAGAAGACGCTCGTTCTATTCAGCTATAGGAAATTGAGATTAGGAACTAATTAAAGATGTAGCAGTGTAAAGTATTATGCAATCATATCTTTCACATTATTTTAATTTTCTTCCTAAGTATTAGAGTTATTGGAAAGATGATGACAGTATGATATAGACATTATCAAACTCAATGACTTTATATATGTACAATTTTCCTTTAGGACTAATATATACGTAGTAAAATGAGAAAAAACTCCTTTGACCTCGATTCTGGTGGAATTTACGGACCACAAAATAGAAAATACAAAATATTATAGTAATGACAAATCTAATTCCAGATGCGTGATCAGCATGCCCGAGAACCCCTTGGTACCAATTTTCATGAGTTGTGTTGTTATATTAACAAAAGCTCAATCTAACTTAACCTAACTAAAATGCGCTTTTCCAGCCCTTGGCTGAAATCAATTGTTTTTTTCAATAACTCCAAAAGTATGAGGTTTACGTCAAAAATGTATAGAAGAGTCAAGAAAGAGTAAAAGACATGCATTCTATTGAGCTATGGTAAAATGGAATTGGAATGTTAGTATAGTCAGTGTCGGTCCTGGGCACAGGTGGTATAGGCAGCCGCCTAGGGAGCCAGTTGTGGCAAGGCGCGACACAGCATGGTCAGTCAGCTGTAATACGACAATCAGTATTTTTTTATTAAGGCCTTAACAAACAATGTTTACTAACAGACTCTAGCAAAAAGTGTCTCATAAAACCTAACAAATCCGCTGCCAGCACTGACAAGGCTTAGCAAACATTGTTAGGTAACAACAGTTTTGTTACTGAATGTAGCGAAAATCCACTGAGGGGGGCGAGGAGGCACCTTTGTATGTTCTCGCCTAGGGCGCCTGAAATGCCAGGACCGCCACTGATCACCAGTGTGGATTCCAAAGAGTGTCTTTTACTGCATTTAAATTCCTTTTTGGACTGAGCAGACTGACATTATTTATGCATAGATAAACAATATTGTCATCCTAAACCTGTTATTATGAAGAAGAAAAAACAATAAATGCAAACTCGTCATATTCATCATTGACATTATCACTAAATTAAAATGTTATCCATTTTGTCCCACGGTTCTCAACCTCACTAAACAGATGACCTTTTCTAGAATTTATAAAACTCCTGAAGAGATACAAAAGAGGGAAACTTATGTGATTTTGTATTACGTAGAGAAAACTTGGCGATCTATGTCCTAAAACCACCCATCACACATCCTTCCAAAACAAATAGAAGAGTCCCTTTGAATATACAAGTACACTATTATGGCCCCGCTAGAGTGAAGAAAGAATATTACTTTCCATATCAAGAAGTAAATGCCGTGATCGTGATATGAACTCCCAATCATCAAATACCTAGATCGATTTACACAAATTGAAAATTAATACTAATGTTTCTATGTCCTTAAAATTAAAGATAAAATATTTTAGTAGTAGTAGTAGTAGTAGTAGTAGTAGTAGTAGTAGTAGTAGTAGTAGTAGTAGTAGTAGTAGTAGTTGTAGTAGTAGTAGTAGTAGTAGTAGTAGAAGTGTAGTAGTAGTAGTAGTAGTAGTAGTAGTAGTAGTAGTAGGAATGGATATAAGTAACTTTTTCTGGGGGTTGGGGACAGACACAAAGAAGAGGTGAATCTGATTATTGCAATTGCAACAAGGTTACAAAAATTAATGTGGTAAATGTTAAAAAAAAAAATTATAATCGATTTACACTTATTTACGCTCTGCCTAATTGTCATTACATCAGTGCAATTTATCAACATCAAGCACTAACATAAGGAGTAATCATTGAGGGATATCAGGATTCAAACTACTATTCAAGTTGATATTTAATGGTACTACTGATTTCAAATTCACATATAGGAGATTATTTAATCAATTTCATCAAATTTCACCCATCGTTTTACCTTAATGCCAAGGTCACGGACATCATTAGTAAGATCTTCACCAAATTGGACACTGAAAGTTGAAAACACGTCTGTAAGAACATATTCATAGATAATACTAAGGTGCTGTAGTTCATTGCTATATTCCAAGTTATCCATGGTCCCAC
>JAXIVD010007769.1:0-7500 GCA_036785275.1 Cancer borealis
GTTTTCCAAGACGAGCTTCTGCAAGATTATCTAGATGAAGGTAATCGTTTCCTGAAAATTCTTATTGTAAGGAAAGAGGTGGCAACTGTAGAGCGATCTGCATTGCACATGCATTTTTACCTTAGTTCATCCTATTTACCTAGTAAAACAGATATATATATATATATATATATATATATATATATATATATATATATATATATATATATATATATATTTATATATATTTATATATATATATATATATATATATATATATATATATATATATATATATATATATATACCTATATATATATATATATATATATATATATATATATATATATATATATATATATATATATACATATATATATACATATATATATATATATATATATATATATATATATATATATATATATATATATATATACATATATATATATATATATATATATATATATATATATATATATATATATATATATATATATATATATATATATATATATATAATATTTCACCTTAAAAAGTATACATATCTTATTAATATATTAGTCACTAATACTTGACCTAAATCTGACTTACTGTTTACCATATAATTAGTGCATATCAAAACCTGTTCTTCGTCAGAAACGTGTCCTGATAACTCCAATTGTAAGGAAAGAGGCGGCACGTGTAGAAAGATCTGCATGCAACATGGTGGCGAAAAGGTGTCGGGGAATTGTGGGGGCGATTGTTATTGTTGTGTTGCTTCACGTAAGTATATATGAAGTGTTTCAGTAATTTATAATTAATTTTACTGATGTTAGAGCGGTATTTCACATCTATACATTTAGTTTTAATGTAAGCAAAATGCAAACTCCAAATATCTAATTGAAATGTCTCCCAAACACACACAAACACAAACCGATAGATTGGTAGATGTTTGTTGACCATAACATTACATTTTCATTTCAATTAAAATATACTGATTTATGGTAAACTTAAAGTAAAACTACAGAATATACTCCAATATTATATTACAACGAAGAAAAAAACAAACAAACATAGAATGTGGTACGTAAATACTAAATAGATGAGTAATGCCTATAGCTGCACGCGTCAAACATGAACATTTCTATATATTTTTTTATTTTGCATGTTAGTTTTTCTACATGTGGTGTTACTTACGTAGCCTAAACTGTACACAGCTGGATATTGTTTTTTCTCCTTAGATTCGAAACATTGTTACTTAGTAGTTTTCCAAGACGAGCTTCTGCAAGATTATCTAGATGAAGGTAATCGTTTCCTGAAAATTCTTATTGTAAGGAAAGAGGTGGCAACTGTAGAGCGATCTGCATTGCACATGCATTTTTACCTTAGTTCATCCTATTTACCTAGTAAAACAGATATATATATATATATATATATATATATATATATATATATATATATATATATATATATATATATATATATATATATTTATATATATATATATATATATATATATATATATATATATATATATATATATATATATATATATATATAATATATATATATATATATATATATATATATATATATATATATATATATATATATATATATATATATACATATATATATATATATATATATATATATATATATATATATATATATATATATATATATACATATATATATATATATATATATATATATATATATATATATATATATATATATATATATATATACATATATATATATATATATATATATATATATATATATATATATATATATATATATATATAATATTTCACCTTAAAAAGTATACATATCTTATTAATATATTAGTCACTAATACTTGACCTAAATCTGACTTACTGTTTACCATATAATTAGTGCATATCAAAACATGTTCTTCGTCAGAAACGTGTCCTGATAACTCCAATTGTAAGGAAAGAGGCGGCACGTGTAGAAAGATCTGCATGCAACATGGTGGCGAAAAGGTGTCGGGGATTTGTGGGGGCGATTGTTATTGTTGTGTTGCTTCACGTGAGTATATATGAAGTGTTTCAGTAATTTATAATTAAATTTACTGATGTTAGAGCGGTATTTCACATTTATACATTTAGTTTTAATGTAAGCAAAATGCAAACTCCAAATATCTAATTGAAATGTCTCCCAAACACACACAAACACAAACCGATAGATTGGTAGATGTTTGTTGACCATAACATTACATTTTCATTTCAATTAAAATATACTGATTTATGGTAAACTTAAAGTAAAACTACAGAATATACTCCAATATTATATTACAACGAAGAAAAAAACAAACAAACATAGAATGTGGTACGTAAATACTAAATAGATGAGTAATGCCTATAGCTGCACGCGTCAAACATGAACATTTCTATATATTTTTTTGTTTTGCATGTTAGTTTTTCTACATGTGGTGTTACTTACGTAGCCTAAACTGTACACAGCTGGATATTGTTTTTTCTCCTTAGATTCGAAACATTGTTACTTAGTAGTTTTCCAAGACGAGCTTCTGCAAGATTATCTAGATGAAGGTAATCGTTTCCTGAAAATTCTTATTGTAAGGAAAGAGATGGCAACTGTAGAGCGATCTGCATTGCACATGCATTTTTACCTTAGTTCATCCTATTTACCTAGTAAAACAGACAGACGGCAAACTGATGAGTTTGAAAAATATTTGCTGCAAGAAACCCATTACGTACATTACATTTAGAGGATATCTTTGTTGTAGGTTGAATGTAGGAAGACGGACTAATACTTGGTGAATAGTCAGCAAGAAAAGAGTCAGAAACAAGTAGAGTTTAAATCTCTAATTAAATAGTAATGTAATCTGTCTAGAATATGATTAATTAATAATGTAAAAGAGTCAGTCAAGTATATGAATTATTATCAAATCGGGTCAGGTAGTATCTGAGTTCTAGGTATCGTATCAATCATATATCTTCAATGGAACATTTTTGAGCGTGTGTAGAAAAATTGCATCTAGTAACAAAATAAACAGGGAAAGAATTAATCACTTCTTTCTAAAGAAAACCACAAACAACAAACAAATAAATACATAACAATAATATACGCAACTGTAGGAGTAAGTAATCTAGAGTTACACAAGTTCTCAACACACAGGCTACTTAATAATTTATACAAGGTATATCACTACTGTCTCTGTTAAGAGTTGTGTATAATATTTGTAGCGTAAGGATGGCAATTAATTACAATTAATTACCTGATGAAGAAGCTGGTCGAATTCCTCTTCGAAGTATGGCTTAAGCTGAATCGGTATCGGGTGCAGTCTAGGCTTTAACCGCTCTGTAGAACAAACCTCGATGTCATGCATCAAGGTAGACGTGCAACCAGGGCTCTTTGAAAGAACATTAGTGAATTCATCAAGAACCGCAGATATGTCAGCCCTTTGGGTGACAGTTATGGAAGGTTCTGTCTTTGGGATGGTATTGGTCTCTCCTGCATCTTCACGGCCATCAGGTGTTATAGTCGAGGATCCTGGGTGTTCAGCAGTCTCTTTTTCAAGTGAAAAAAATGTGATGTTAGTCGATTCATCCAAATTAGGCAAAGGTTCGTCTAAGGCAGTGACTTGTTTGACATGAGCACGACGATGATAACGTTTAAGTAAATTAGTATGGTATAGTTTGTGCTTAACCTTTTCATTGATCAAGTAATTGCAGGAATTCCGTCGCTCCAAGACAGGATAGGGCCCACTCCAGGACATCAGAAGCTTGTTGGTAGTGCCCGGAAGTAATACCAATACTTCCTCTCCAGTCTGGAATTTACGGTCTTGGGACTTAAGGTCAAAGTAAGTCTTGTAGCGAGTGGCACTGACATCTGCATTCTGGCCTGCAATTTTTGAACACTCTGTTAGCTTATCTTTCAATTCAATAACATACTGAAAGGAGGTACGGTCATCTTTGGTGAGTGACTTGTCTTCCCATAAATCACGCAAAACAGCTAAGGGTCCCCTGACAGCCTTGCCGTAAAGAAGTTCAAATGCTGAGAACCCAGTTAGGTTGCTTGGCATCTCACGTAAGGCAAACAGAGTTGGAGTGAGGTATCGATGCCACTGACGAGGCTTCTCCTCACAGAGTTTTCGTAGGCACCCCTTCAAGGTGGAATGAAATCGTTCGATCTGCCCATTACAGCTTGGAGTGTAAGGAGTGTAAGGAGTGGTGAATAGGGGCTTTACTCCAAGAAGCTTATGAAGTTCATCCATCAGTTGGGAGGTAAATTGGGTCCCTCGCTCCAATAAGATTTCCCGAGGAATACCCACTCTGGAAAAGATGGCCAGTAATGCTTCTGCAACAGCAATAGAAGTTATTTCTTTCAAGGGCACGGCTTCTGGGAAACCTGTTGCATAATCTATCAGAGTTAATATGTATCGATGGCCCTCAGAAGACGATGTAGATAGTGGACCCACGATATCGATAGGAACTCTTAAAAATGGTTCAGTCATGATTGGTAAAGGTTTCAAGTGAACTGGACGGACTTTTCCCTTTGCAGACATGCATTGACATTTATCACAGGAATTGCAGAAGATTTTGATGTCCAGCCCCATACCAGGCTAAAAAAAATTGACTACTAACCTTAGTCCCTGTTTTCTTGTGAGAAAAATGTATTGCACATGGGCTTTCATGGGCAAGAGACAGTGTAAGAGCTGATGCTCAGGAGTGCTTTCTAGCTAGTTGGTTGACTGGAGAGAGGAAAACTCGATCTCCAGTTGAAGTTTTTTATTATCAAAAATATGTTATCAATAAACAAAATATAAATTTGAATAAGAATTTTAACAAATGTTAAATGCGTGCTGTCCGAGGACAGAGCGTGACAAGTTGAATATGTATGGTGATGTGCAGCGTAACAAAATATATAATAATATAAACAAAAGGAAAACATAAATAAAGATACATATTGAGTACATTGAAATAATGAAAATAAGTAAAAATATAAAAATACAGATTTATAATAGTTGCGGCTGCGTGATGTACATATTTAGAGAACGGTTGTCGCAAGTTCTCTACAATACTCCCAATACAATACTCCCTCCCTAGTGACGAGGAAGGAGGAAAGATGTCCTGTGTTTGCCTGAGATCAGTGTTGAATATGTTGAGTGGAGTCCATGAGGCTGGCGATGACCGTACAACTGCGGGTGGTAACCGGCAGAGGGTGGCAGGGAGCCCAAGTGGTCAAGTGCCAAGCCACCATTGAGGCTTGACAGGGCAGGTGCAGGTGGTGGGTCCATTCTGACGTCCTCCCCAGTCGTACCGTGAAGTCGCTGCCAGGGTGAGAGAGGTCGTGAAGCTGACGGAAAGAGATGATTTGCATCTGTAGTCCGTGTCAGCTGTGAGAGCGACCTTGACGCCTGGGAGTGTAAGAAGACGACACGGCAGTGGGAGAGGGCGTCTGCTGGAGTGTTGTCTGCATAGAACTGCCTGAAAACTATGTGGTGGAGAGTAGAGTAATCCACAGGGCGATGTATAATCCACAGGGCGGTGAATTATCCACAGGGCGGTGAATGGTGATGGTGAAGTTGGTCACTTTAACGCCGCGAGGCGGGGGGCAGGGATTGAACATTAATTTGCACTGAGGGTGCAAAGGGGTGTTGAAGACACAGAGGCGCATTGTGGGCGCTGGGGTTGGTGATGACGCATGAAGGCGCCAGAGGTGCGCATGAGGCGGCTGAAGACGCAGTAAGGCGTCTGAAGAGGCATAGGCCGCGCTAAACGCGCATAGGCCGTGCCGTAGACGCAGTGACGGCGTCTTAAATGGCACAGAAGGTGCCAGGGTGGGTGGGAGGGGATAACTTCATAAGTGGCAATTTACACAGAAGTGTAATTTTCTCCTGACCTTAGGCTCAACCCTGCGAACACCATAAAGGAGGCAGGGCTTTTTGCAAAAGGAGTGATCTAGCGAATAAGTCTATTGAGACTCAGGCCATCACACTGGGAGAAATGTGCTCTTTTATAGCACAGGCTATATGCCACTTATTACCATAGCTAGTCACTCCGGGTCACCAATTGTAAGAGCTGATGCTCAGGAGAAAATTACACTTCTGTGTAAATTGCCACTTATGAGATTATTAATAAACAAAATATAAATTTGAATAAGAATTTTAACAAAGGTTAAATGCGTGCTGTCCGAGGACAAAGCGTGACAAGTTGAATATGTATGGTGATGTGCAGCGTAACAAAATATATAATAATATAAACAAAAGGAAAACATAAATAGAGATACATAATGAGTACATTGAAATAATGAAAATAAGTAAAAATATAAAAATACAGATTTATAATAGTTGCGGTTGCGTGATGTACATATTTAGAGAACGGTTGTCGCAAGTTCTCTGTTTCAAGGGAAGACCGCTACAACAGCACCAAACGTCGACATTCAGCAGGAATCACTAGAACCTTCTTCCCAACTTGGTCTTGGTAATTGGAAGTGCGACAAACTCTGTAGAGAAGGTCATCAGAAACTTCGTAAATGAATGTGGATCCATCTCGAGTAGAGTAGTTTCTTTCTCACCAGCAGCGGCTTTGCCATGGAGATCCCGAAGAGTAGGACACGATTTCTGTAAAGTGGAAAATTCGTGTGGAGTGGTGTTCATAGGCTCAAGCGTAGGGAAAATAATGGGGTGGAGTCTCCTATTAGAGGAACTTCTAGTTTGGACTGCTTGGATCTCCTCAGGAATACTTGCAGATACAAGGTGCTGCAGAAGGGATGACTCCAAAAGGGACTCTGACGTGTTCTTGTTGTTGAGTAGACGTGCTCCAGGCATGTTTCCAACAAGGACGCTGCAAAACTTGATAGGTGCTTGAACAGCATCGATGTAACCATCATAATAAGGGCAGCGAAGGTAACACCTTACCTGAGGGAAGTAGTCGACTCTGCCCATGTAATCTGAAACGAGGACTTTAGAGGACTGAGATATGTTCTCATCTGGTAAGGCCTCCTCGGACACAATAACACAGGAACAACCGGTGTCTCGAATGATGGTAGAAACTCGTTAACCGTTGATCGACCCTGACGAAAAGTACACAGGGACGGAAGAATTATTAAAGCAGAAACCAATCTTATGGCTTTCTTGTTTCAGAGTATTGGTAGATTTGAATAAAACAGGATTCATATGACAGTGAGGGCGGATGTGACCAACTTCCCCACAGTTGTGACATTTGACTGGAGCTGAAGATTTCCTTACAAATGGGAGGAGACTTACGGGCAGGTGAACCGTAATGGTTAATGGTCTTAACTGGCAAAGAAGGTTTCTTGTTTTGTACATTAGTGTTGGTAGGTTTAGGATACGCATTATGAGCCGAAGCCCAGATATCAGCACAATTGATGGTATCCTCTAAGGTCTTTAAGTCATTTTCCTTGAGAAAAGTTCTTAAGTCTGAAGGCAAGAAAGCCAGAAATTGATCTAATATTACAAATGACCGAAGCTCCTCAAAAGTCTTACCCACCTCACAAGCGTCTAACCAGCTATCAAAGTGACGACCA
>JAXIVD010007769.1:15000-19228 GCA_036785275.1 Cancer borealis
CAAGTAACATGACCTAATTATAAAAGCTATTCCTCTCAGTGATAGCTCTATTCAAAGAAGAGTAGATGAAATGGGTGTAAACATTGAAGAAACATTGTGCAATATGCTTACGACATCAGAACTTAGCTTGCAGTTAGACGAGTCCACTCTGCCAGGAGATGAATCTTTGCTTCTTGCTTATGTTCGTTTCGTCAAAGATGAAAGCTTTATTCAAGAGTTGTTATATGCAAAACAACTTGAAAGAAACACAAAAGGGAAGTTAGTATTTTATGTCGTTGATATTATTTTCAGGGAGAAAGATATCCCGCTTTCTAACAATTTTGTTTGTGCACCAGATGGAGCACCATCGATGATAGATTGTCATTGTGGCTTCATCATTTTCTTGTAAAAAGCTGTAATTGGTGTATTGTGATCACCTGGATGAGCTGCAAAGAGACATGTCTGAGAAATTGCAGAATCTTTTATTCCTTAAAATACCAAACAAGATGATCAATCCATTCTTAGATGTCAACAATGAGGAAACAGAAGTGGCAGAAGAAGAGCTGGTTTCAATACAAA
Source organism: Cancer borealis (assembly GCA_036785275.1). Lineage (NCBI taxonomy): Eukaryota > Metazoa > Arthropoda > Malacostraca > Decapoda > Cancridae > Cancer > Cancer borealis. The sequence goes on from JAXIVD010007769.1 coordinate 15,559, forward strand.
ATGACAGTGAACTGAGGCCAAAGTTCAAAAAATCATATCAAGATTTTTGGTTACAAAAAAAAATTTACTGCTATCCAGTATTGTGAAACAATGTCAAAATGTACTTTATTGCCTGCCAATTTTTATGTTTAGTTGAACAGGGTTTCAGTGCAGTCGCCTTGCGCCTTTTCAAGCAAGTAAATAGATTGAAAATTACTGAACGTAGGGATCCACGGCTTCCTCTTAGTGAGTTCCAGCCTGATGTTGAAAAGGTGATATCCCTGCACCAAGCACATCCATCCCACTAACAACAACTGTCAACATAATCAATTATGCTATACATATTATACATATATATATATATATATATATATATATATATATATATATATATATATATACATATATATATATATATATATATATATATATATATATATATATATATATATATACATATATATATATATATATATATATATATATATATATATATATATAATTATATATATATATATATATATATATATATATATATATATATATATATATATATATATATATATATATAAATATATATATATATATATATATATATATATATATATATATATTATATATATATATATATATATATATATATATATATATATATATATATATATATATATATATATATATATATACATATATATATATATATATATATATATATATATATATATATATATATATATATATATATATATATATATTAAAAGAGTTGAAGCAATCATCTTGTAAGTATTTTGATTAATTTATTACGTATTCTCTTAACTGTTTAAATTAAATACCTTTATTTGCTTTTTCGGTACAGAATGTAAAAACGTTGCCCTGTGTTCAACGTTGATGGGAGAGTGTGTCCATGAGTGTCCTAATGGAAAGGTTGTGCCGGACTTGTGTCAAAGCAAAGACTGCAAATGCTGTATGCCTTCACGTAAGTTATTTTTCTTCTATTAATTGATTTAATTATTGTTAGAGGCATATTCATTCACAACTATATGTTATTAAAAAATGATTAAGTTATCCACCAAAACTAAGTAGTTTTAGACCATATAGTTTTGGTACGTTTAACGAGAGATATCTTCCTCTCTCAGCAAGAAGCAGCAGTCAGACAGGATCGAACTTGCGACCCTTAGACCATGAACCTAGTACTGCACCACACTCGGCTCCCAAATTATATGTGAAACTAGTTAATCATCATTTTAAAAAAAACAGGATATACAACGTTTTGTATATCAGACATCATAGATCATATATCTGATGTGTAATTACAATTACCAACTAAATGCCGAAATCTACTCATAATTTTGTCATATTGATTGTTTCTGAAAATTATACAAAACTTATTACTTAATTCATGCAGTCTTGTGGAGGAGCGAGTTTCTGAATTAATGGGAAGTTGTGAATTTGTAACATGATAGGTTGAGTTGTCATCATGAATCGTCCATCTTTCAAGTATAGTTAGAAAAATAAAGTCCCTGGTTGCCAGTTGTTTAAGAAAAAATGGTTTGTGTTGTTGTTCTTAATGTAGGTCAAACATGAGCATGTGCAGAGTGTATGTCAACATTTGATTAATCAGAATAAAATTGAGCACAAACCTTGCACTCACTACGACTTACACGGGTACGTCTTTCAAACTGTTTACGATATCACAAAGACTTTTACCTTAATATAATCCATACGTACAAGATTGGTATATATAAATATATATATATATATATATATATATATATATATATATATATATATATATATATATATATATATATATATATATATATGTTTCGTTTTCCAGCTACATGCTTGTCCAGCTCCAAATGTAAAAAGACGGGAGGTTATTGTGCCCCAGTTTGTAAGGGGTTGAAAGCACTGCCAGGACTGTGTCCTGGAGATAACTGCAAATGCTGCTTCACTCCCCGTAAGTGTACCTGTGATAATACATAGAAAATTTAACTGATATAATATGTTTCTCTATCAGGTCATAAGATTGTTTATTTAGTGATTGGTGAGAAATAGGATTCGTTTTATTAATAATAAGTTATTTTTTGTTTAAATGAAGAAAACTGTCATATCTCGTGTAGTAGAGCCCACACAGCCAAGTGAGGGGACCTAAGACAGTACTATTCTCATTTTCCTTCGTATGATTATTGCTTCCGTGTCAGAGATCCTTTTCTTTGTGTCGAGCACATAACAGAGGTGATTATCTCTGGCTTGAAGTTATACCTTTCTCGTACTTTTTTCTAATACCAATGCGAAAAAGCCCTGGTTATACTCTTACTTGTTCTCGTGCTGTCAAAGATAGAGAGGCGGCTCACAAATGGTACCGTAGTCATTCATATGCCCTTTATATTTCAGTCCGTAATAATGCCAAATCTATTCTCCAACTTACTAAAAACTCTTTCATCAATAAAAATGTCAAAATCTTTCTGATTCTAACTCTTCCCGTGATTTCTGGCATCTATCCAATAATATCTCTAACTTACTGCTTCATTTTCCCCCCTTTACTTCAACCAGGTGGCTCAACAGCTGTCTCTTCTTTCACTAAAGCTAAACTCTTTGCTCAAACCTTTGCTACCAACTCTACTTTGGATGATACTGGGCATATTCCTTCTACTCCTCCACTACTACTACTACCACTACTACTACTACTACTACTACTACTACTACTACTACTACTACTACTACTACTACTACTACTACTACTACTACTACTACTACTACTAGTACCACTACCACTACCACTACTACTACTACTACTACTACTACTACTACTACTACTAATAATAATAATAATAATAATAATAATAATAATAATAATAATAATAATAATAATAATAATACTGCTACTACTACTTCATCCCTAAAATTGCAATTTTTCAGTATGAAGATTTCAATGTCCTTCTCTGGGTTTGATTTTTGGAATGCTTACGGTCTGGATGGAGTCCCTCCCGTGGTTTTCAGAAACTGTGCTTTCGAGCTCGCTCCCTGCCTAGTCCAACTCTTTCATCTGTGTCTCTCTACTTCTACCTATCATTTTTGCTGGAAGTTTGCTCACATTCAACCTGTCCCTAAGAAGGATGACCGCTCCAATTCCTCAAACTACCGTCCTATAGCTTTGATTTCCTGCCTTTCTAAAACCTTTGAATCTGTCCATAACAAGAAGATAATGAGCTCACAACCTTTTCTCTGATTGTCAGTTTGGTTTCTGGAAAGGCCGATCTACTGGTGATCTTCTTGCTTTTGTAACTGAATCTTGGTCATCCTCTTTTAGGGACTTCGGTGAAACCTTTGTTGTCGGCCTTGACATATCGAAAGCCTTCGATAGAGTCTGGCATAAATCTTTAATTTCTAACCTATCCTCATACAGATTCTATCCTTCTCTCTATACATTCATCTCCAGTTTTATTTCTGACCGTTCTATTGCTACTGTAGTGGACGGTCACTGTTCTTCTCCTAAAACTATCAACAGTGCGGTTTTTCAGGGTTCTGTCCTATCATCCACTCTCTTTCTATTATTCATCAATGATCTCCTAAATCTGACTCAATGCCCTATCCACTCTTATGCTGATGACACCACTTTGCATTTTTCAACGTCATACAACAGACTCCCAACCCAAAAAATATTAAGTGATTCAAAGCGCGATGCTAC
>JAXIVD010007770.1:0-10000 GCA_036785275.1 Cancer borealis
GGGGAAGAGGAGGGGAAGGGGAGAGTGCCATCTTTGAGTTGCTTTGAGGCGTGAAATTGCGTTTTGGGGGAAGACTGATACTTGGCACTGTGACCCTAAGACCTGAAGGGAGTGCCTACTGGTGCCACTGAAGCCTTTGAAGGTTATAGTGTTAATGAGCTGTGGTTTGTTTAAGTTTATGTATGGTTGTGTATGGTATGTTAGGGGCGGGAGGGGGGAGGGTGTTAGTGTGTGTGTGAGTGTGTGTCATAGTGCTCATGTGTGTGGGTGTGGGTGTGTGTGTGTGTGTCTCTTTCTCTCTCTCTCTCTCTCTCTCTCTCTCTCTCTCTCTCTCTCAGTACCTACCTCTATGATGATAATTTGAATAACTTTTACATATATTCTAGACTTTTTTTTTTTTGTTAGTGCAGGTAAAAAAAAAAATATATTAAAAGGGTTTGAAGTCTCTGCTCTGAACTAACACCACGAAACTCAGAGTGGTTTTGGGGATGAAAAAGTTTGTTTCCAGAGTAACCCAAACAATTGTTGTGTGAAAACATGTGTGGAGTCCTGCATGAACACACACACACACACACACACACACACACACACACACACACACACACACACACACACACACACACACACACACACACATATAGAAACACACATGGTGGTCCTTTTATCATGTCATGTGTGTCTGTGCGTGTGTGTGGAGAGAGTGAGGGGAAGGGAGGGGCGGGGAGGAAGGGAGGGGAGGGGAGATAGGGAAGGAGGAGAGAAAAGAAGAGAAGTGAGGGAGAAAAAATAAAGTGGGTAAGAAAGGAGAGACATCGACGGAGGTGAAAGCCAAATGAAAGTCAATATTAGTAAGAACATCAAACGCAGGCGGCTGAGAGAGAGAGAGAGAGAGAGAGAGAGAGAGAGAGAGAGAGAGAGAGAGAGAGAGAGAGAGAGAGAGAGAGAGAGAGAGAGACAGAGAGACAGAGAGAGAATGTCCATGTACAGAAGACTTACAGAGTGTGTAGGCGAAGAAGGGAGGTGAAGGGATGGGAGAAGAGGAGAGGAGGAGGAGGAGAGGAGGAGGAGAGGAGAAGAAGGAGAGTAGAAACAGGTGTTGTCTCTCTCAGGCCTCCATGCATATTTCCTCCAGTTACCCCCTTCTCCTCCCCTTCCTTCCTCTCCCTCCTCTCCTTCCTTCATTCCTCTTCCTGACATTGTTATGAAGTAAGTCTTATATCACCTTTGAGAAGAAAAGAATTAGAGTTAAAATAGAATAAACAATAAATAGAAGAATAAAATAATGAGTAAATGGTTGGATGATTGAGTTTATTTTGCATTGAAAGTGATAATAATGAGTATTTTCATCCTGTGTGTCTATTGAATTGAAAAGAGAGAGAGAGAGAGAGAGAGAGAGAGAGAGAGAGAGAGAGAGAGAGAGAGAGAGAGAGAGAGAGAGAGAGAGAGAGAGAGAGAGAATGAAAAAATAATCGAACTAATGTGTCTTGTCTAGTATCGTATGTTAGGTTTTGAGTCTGGTGTCGGATCTAAATGCATTCCTTTTAGTGTATTTCACCCCTCCATCGACACACCTTCCCTTCATTTTCGTTGAGGGGAGAAGGGGAAAGACAAGCATTAGGTCTTGATATCTCTCCTTACCCCTCTCACCTTTACCCTTCTGTCTCTTCATCTCTCCCTGTCTCTACCCTTCCATGTTAACTGTCTCTATCCTCTGTTTCTCCTCCCCTTTCTCTTCTCTCTGCCTCTCTCTCGCTCTCTCTCTCTCTCCAATTCTTCCTCCTTTATCAATCCTCCTCTCCCTCGTCCCCTAATGTAGCACAGACACAGACTCATCGTAACATCACAAAGGAAGAAAATTGCTGCTGTTTGCTTCTGTGATACTTGGCAGGGCGGCACCAGGCTGGGTCATCCATCTTACTCGATAGTTATTTAGTGGTGGTGGTATTGGTGGTGGTGGTGGTGGTGGTGGTGGTGGTGGTGGTGGTGGTTCCTACGCCCAATGCAACGATTTCAGTGGGTTTACGATGCATTAATTCCCCGTCGAGCCTTATGTCGAATGGGTGAGGTGAGATTCCAGGTGGTGTATCGAGTTTCAGGTTTTGTCGCACCTGTGTAGCTGATTGGACACCTGGAATTAACGGTAGTGGTGGGTCAGTGCTTATTTTCATCTTTGATTTACTTGTACATGAGTATCGTGTGTGTGTGTGTGTGTGTGTGTGTGGTGGTGGTGGCGGTGGCGGTAGCGGTGGCGGTGGCGGTGGGGAAGACCTCCACGTAGCCATTCTAACTTAGGTTATACATATAGTTTAGATAAGGTTTGATAAGTATCCGTGGCGGGTCCAGGCCTGCCAATCTAGGTTACATATTTCCGAAAACAAATAATACAATCTGAAGGATAAAAATTTTCTTCGTGGCTGCCCGAGCATGCTTAAGGGTGGGTGGGGATGCGTGCGAGGCTAGGCTACATGCACATCACCTTGCCTCCCCTTCCCTTCCTTCTCCACCCTGCTAGAAAACCCTTCAATAGTTTCCTAAATAATAATAAAATCTTATGTATTCCCAGGCCCAGTAAGCACCAATCTTAATCCTATATTCACAACATACTGCAGGCTGCTTTCCGTTTTGCAATGATAGGATAATGTGGTGCAACATGCAAAATGCAACTCGTGTATTCGCTTCTATTAATTATATGAAGCGTTTATTAATCAATTCGTTAATGATATGCTCTAAAACACACATATATTAAACATTTATAACCTAAAGGTATATAAATTGTATATAAATCAAATCGACATTATTTTTTTTCCATCTCAATTCTCTATCGATAAAGACAAGCTCTATTGATATAAAGTATATTAATGAACTAATCCAAATTAAATCCAATAATTTATCATATTCCTGGTGCTGGTAATAATGAGGAGAATAGAAATGTGAGGTGGCGTGATGAGAGAGTGAGGAGGAAGCGTGAGGAAGGAGGTATGGGAGAGAGGAAGGGAGGGAAGGAGGGATGGGGGGAAAGATGGCGACCTAGGAATCAGAAATATTACGACTGTTGTCCTTCCTCACTCAGATGGTGGGAACACAACTCCTTATTACTAGCATACACCTCTACCAGACTGTTTATTAACCTTTATAAGTGTTACGGTAACTTTAAATATGATGTAGTATGTATGGCTGGTCATTTAAATTAAAATATTTAAATGTCTGGCTACGAGGAAATAATCGTTTTTTTTTTTTTAAATCCACCGGCTTCTACCTGCTATTGTAGGCTCGATGGCTGATTGATGGGTTCTCACTTCCTCCTCAAACTTTTATCAACTCACAAGATACTGGGTTTTGCGAATACATATTAACACAACAATATATTTTATAACTTTTATGACATATCTGAGGGACTATACGTTAATTTCTACGTTAGTTTAAGTGGTACAATATAATAATTGTATCCATGTGCTTTCCAAAGCGAGGCTACGGTGATGAATGCAGATGACGTCACTAAGGCTAGCCGGAAGATGATTGGCTAATGCCCTGAGGCTACCGGCAGAGATCTCCAAGCTGTCAAGTGGGATGGCCGCTGTCAAGTGTCTCTCATAATTGTGCTTTAAAAACCGGACGAGGAGGCCTAGGCTGACCTGACGGCATTTATAAGGTAAGATTAACTCATTATGTATTATATTGAAGTGTTAAAATGATTGATAAAGGTGTTAAAATTGTGTGGCGGAGGGGAGGACGCCGGTCGGTGCGCGTGGGTGGGTGGATGGACGCATGGAGGGGACTCACTCACTCGGTCACCTTCCAAAAGCTTCACTCCCTCACCAACCTTGTATTACCTCTGGTTCTGTGCTTATTGTCTTATTTCATTACTGTTTTTTCCTTGTTATCATGTATGTATTGTGTTCCTAATATTTCTGTAAGTGTGTGAATGCTCTTTTGCAGTTTTTTTTTTTTTTTTTTTTTATCTTAATGGTCACTGCGTCGTGTTGGGAAGGCGAGCGCACGGCCGCCATTTTGAGTGAGGTGAATATTTCCCTTCTTACGGTATTATTGGTGGTTATTTATTGCATTTCATAGTTTTTTTTTATGCTGTTTGAGTGTTACGAAGGCTGGTTTATAATGGAAATGAATAATAAGGACCATGACCGGGAGAATCTTGTCTTAGGGTAGCGGCACGTGAGCTGGTCCGAGCCCCGCCATGTTGTTGCTGTTGATCGTTTTACTTTCCGATGAAATTTTTTTTTTCTTCAAATTAACCTTACCTACGACATGAACTCGTCCGAGCCCCGCCATGTTGTTGTTGTTGATTGTTTTACTTTCCGATGGCATTTAAAAAAAAAAAAATTTTTCTTCAAATTAACCTTACCTAAGACATGAACTCGTCCAAGCCCCGCCATGTTGTTGTTGTTGATTGTTATACTTTCCGATAGCAATTTTTTTTTTTTTTTTAATTAACCTAACCTAACCTAACGTAACCTTACTAAACTAAACCAAATTTCAACCTAAATTAACCTAACCTAACCTACCCTAACTTTACCTTACCTTACCTAGCTTAGCCTAGCCTAGCCTAGCCTAGCCTAGCTAAGCTTTTATACCAATAGATAGCCTTATGATTGTTATTTTCCAGAGAAGCTGATTGGCTGTTCCGCTCTGACCAATCAAGTGTGTGTTACGATTGTGCGTTAATTACCTAACGAGGAGGCGTAGGCTGACCTGAAGGCGTTATTAAGGTAAGTTTGGCTCATTATGTGTTATGTACTAATGTGAAAATGTGTGTGTGTGTGTGTGTGTGTGTGTGTGTGTGTGTGTGTGTGTGTGTGTGTGTGTGTGTGTGTGTGTGTGTGTGTGTGTGTGTGGCTTTGTTCTTGTTATTGTGATGGTGGTGGTGCTAATTGAAGGATGGTGTGTGTGTGTGTGTGTGTGTGTGTGTGTGTGTGTGTGTGTTAGTGATGTGTTCTCCATGTCTTTGTTCGCTTGGTTTCTATTCTTGGATCCACACTCTCTCTCTCTCTTTCTCTTTCTCTTTCTCTTTCTCTTTCTCTTTCTCTTTCTCTTTCTCTCTCAATCTTACCTTCAAAGAGAGCAAGAGGAAAAGATGTCTTGATTGTGGCTTTTCCTCTTTCCTTTTTTTCCTTTTTTTCTTTTTTTCTTTTTTCCGCAGCTTCAAGATGTATAAAAATGGGTTGATGGCTCATTTTCCTTTTCCTTCATAAGCTGCAGGAAAGGAAAAAAAGAAGGTGAGTCTTTCAAAAGGAGAAAAAAAAACTAGCACTTGATAGGTGTCCTTTTCATCTCCTCGACTTCAGAAGAGATGGGGAAAAAAAGTAAAGGTGGGGAAAAAAGTGTAAGGGAAGTGACGGTATTATTGTCTTACTTCACTTTATTCCCGGTAAGAAGCTTTACTACAGGATGGTCTCTGTCTGTATTTATTTCCTCTTTTTTTTCCTCCTCCTACTCCTGGCTGTGTAAGAGGAAAAAAATATTACAAGAGGAAACTAGATATGAGTATTTCCTTAATCTAACAGAAAGAGGAAAATCATCTGAGAGAGAGAGAGAGAGAGAGAGAGAGAGAGAGAGAGAGAGAGAGAGACAGAGAGAGACAGAGAGAGAGGGAAAAACAGATACATACTATTGCTGCTGAAGACTATATCCCTGTTTCCCTGTTTCCCTTACTCAGACAGACGCACTATTGCCACATCCCTTGCCATTTGGGAAGGGTAAGCACGTTATTCAGGAGGTTTCCCTAGCCACAGTCCCCCCTTCATCCCCCTTCCTCCTCTTCCTCCTCTTCCTCCTCTTCCTCCTCTTCCTCGCCCCTTCCTCCCTCAGGCAGGACACAGCCTCGCTACAACTAACATATTGGAACTCATAACCTTGATTGATGGTTGGATTACCAGCCACTTCCACTGATTACTGAAGCAACTCCTTTTACTCTCTCTCTCTCTCTCTCTCTCTCTCTCTCTCTCTCTCTCTCTCTCTCTCTCTCTCTCTCTCTCTGTCTCTGTCTGTGTCTGTGTCTCTTTTTGTTTCGTCATCCGCATCTTCTTTGTTCTTGTCTAATCCCTAATGTGTCTGTCTTCACTTACTTGATTTACTCTCTCTCTCTCTCTCTCTCTCTCTCTCTCTCTCTCTCTCTCTCTCTCTCTCTCTCTCTCTCTCTCTCTCTCTCTCTCTCTCTCTCTCTCGGTGTTCCTCTTCTTTCCCTCATTACATCTGTCCCCTCGTTCTCTTCATCATTATCGCCCCTCCTCCTCCTCCTCCTCCTCCTCCTCCTCCTCCTCCTCCTCCTCCTCCTCCCCTTGTAGCTCCGTCATATTCTCTTTAGCTCTATTTATCTCCTCACAAATAGGAAAAAAAAATGTATAAGTAGGAGAGAAAATATGTGATGTGAGGGAGATATGGGATGGAGGAAAGTAAGGGAGGGGAAAGGAGGGGAAGGAGGAGCCATAAAGATGAAGGTTATGGTGATGATGGAGGTGAGGCAGGAAGGAAATTATGTAGGTGGTGATTGTGGTGGTTGTGAGGCTTCGTATGGTGAGGGGAAATGAGGGGAAAATAGTTTTATCAGATGGTGGTGGAGAGCAGTTTAAAAAAAAATTTCCCTCATACTCTTGATTTTACATTTCTCGTGTATTTTTTCTTCCTATTACTGTCACATTTCCCCTCTTCCCTTCCCCTCTTCCCCTCCCCTCTTCCCCTCCCCTCTTCCCCTCCTCTCTTCCCCTCTCTACCCTCACCTCTCCTTTCCCTGTCCCACATATCACACCTTAACCTCGTAATCTACCTCTCACGTCACATTCCCCTCCCCGTCCTGCCCTCACCTGTCCATTCCCCTCACACCTGTCTCCACACACCTGTTCCGTCCCCTCACCTGTCGCTCGTTTCCTTGTTCCTCGCTCTAAACTTGTCACTAGGTCTCTCTCACAGTAGTTTCCACCTCATTTTCCCCCTTGTTTCCCCTTCACCTTTTCCCTGATTGAGTCATTCCTCCTATACTTTCTCCGGTTTCCCCTTGGCTCGAAATTAATCAAGAATGAAAATCGTTTGGCTCGAGTGAGGGGAAGAGTGGAGTGAGGGGAGGTGGGGGGGGGGGGTGAGGGGAGACTGGACTCTGGTAATACGCAAATGTCAACAGTATCAAAGGGGAAGGAGTAGCGGTTGTCATTAATACTAAATCGCAAATCTTGGTCCTCCCCTCACTCTTCCCCTTCCTCCTCCTCCTCCTCCTCCTCCCCTGACTCGTCCTCCTTCCCAGCGAGAGGTCAGAGAAGGTCCTATTAATACTGGATAATGCTGACCTTATTCCATTTTCTCTCTCTCTCTCTCTCTCTCTCTCTCTCTCTCTCTCTCTCTCTCTCTCTCTCTCTCTCTCTCTCTCTCTCTCTCTCTCTCTCTCTCGTATTAATTTTCCGGGTATCAAGTTATTTCGTGAGTTTTGATCTAACTTTTTTTTTTCTTTATTTTTCGTTTGATTTTTCTTCTTATTTTATTTTCTCTCAATCTTTTATCTCGTTAAATCTTTCTTTTTCTTTTTTCTTGCTTTCTCTCTCTCTCTCTCTCTCTCTCTCTCTCTCTCTCTCTCTCTCTCTCTCTCTCTCTCTCTCTCTCTCTCTCTCTCTCTCTCTCTCTCTCTCTCTCTCTCTCTTTATTAGACTCGTAATCGTTGTCTCATCTTTAATTGAAATGTCAGTTGGTTAATCTCTCTCTCTATCTCTCTCTATTTCTCTCTCTCTCTTTATCTATCTTTCTTTTTCTCTCTTTTCTTTGTCTATTTACATTTCTTTTCATATTTTGTTTCACACACACACACACACACACACACACACACACACACACACACACACACACACACACACACACACACACGCAAATCTGGCCCACCTCCACGTAATGCTTAGCGCCATTTACATGTTGCCTAAGCTCAATATCGCCTTCAGTATCGGCAGCTTTTCGACTTTATCACCTCGTAAACTAATGCCCCTTCTACCCCCAACCCTTGCCTCCTCCTCCTCCTCCTCCTCCTCCACTTTCCTTCTTCCTTCCTCCTTCTCTTTCCTCCTTCTCCTCCACTTTCCTCTCCTTCTACTCTACTTTCCTTATTTCTCCTCCCTACGTTTTCCTCTTTCCTCTTTTTTTCTCATCTTTCCTCCTTCCTCCACCTTCCTCTTTCCTCCAGTTTCCTTCTCTCCCACCTTTCTCTCCAATCTTTTCCCCTCATACTAATCTATTCCTTCTTCCTCTCTAACCTCTCCTCCTCCTCTTCTTCCACCTCCTCCTCCTCCTCCTCCTCCTCCTCCTCCTCCTCCTCCTCCTCCTCCTCCTCCTCCTCCTCTTCCACCTTTCTTTCTCTAATCCTTCCTCTCCTTTCCCTTTCTCTATTCCCTCTTTCTCTCTCCTCTCTCTCTCTCTCCTCTCTCTCTCTCTCTCTCTCTCTCTCTCTCTCTCTCTCTCTCTCTCTCTCTCTCTCTCTCTCTCTCTCTCTCTCTCTCTCTCTCTCTCTCTCTTACTGGCTTTCCTCTCCTTATTCTCTCTGTTTCCCCTTCTTCCCCTTTGTTGCTCTTTCCCTTTCATTCTCTTGCCTACTTTCCCTTCTACTTTCTTCTTCCCCCTTCTCTCTCTCTCTCTCTCTCTCTCTCTCTCTCTCTCTCTCTCTCTCTCTCTCTCTCTCTCTCTCTCTCCCTTATCTCATCTATCTACATATTCGGAGTTCTTTAACTTTTCTCTTTCTCTCTATCTTCTCAGCTTCACCCTTGTGTGTGTGTGTGTGTGTGTGTGTGTGGGCAAAATTCATCCTCTATGAATACTACAGACGAAATCTTGCCCACACACACACACACACACACACCTTAACAATGCACGCGGGGCTTAGCCAGGCGCCTTCGTGAGATAAATTGCGGTCCAGGTGTGATGGGGGGAGAGGGAGGGAGGGAGGGAGGGTAGGGGGTGAGGGAGGGGGAGGTAGGAAGGGAGGGAGGGAGCGAAGGAGGAAGGGTAGGGGGGAGGGAGGGAGGAAGGAATATAGAGGATAATGCAAAATTTATGACCTAAAATTAATATCTACCATGGAAGGAGGAGGAGGAGGAAGAGGAAGAGGAAGAGGAAGACCATCAGAGGAGTATATAATAATTTATCTTACCTTTGTTTACCTCTGATTAGGGAGTTAATAAATTTTTTTTTTTTTTTACCTGTGTCGAATTTGTTTATGCATCGCCGCCATGTTGTTTTGTGTAGTTTATTGGGATCGAAGCCTTTATTTGGGTGTTTAAATACATGTTGTTGCTTTAATAAACAGTCCTCTTGAACGTGCAATCCAGTGGACCGTCTACCTGCAATTAAAAGTTACGTTTAATTACCTGCGATAAGATAGAAGGCCCCTTTACTTACCTGTAATTAAGAACTTTTGAAATTGCAGGTAATTCAAACTTGGATTCACGTGCATTTAAGTCGTATTTAGTTTGTGGTAAGTTAGAGATTTTGTTTTACTGGTGGAATGATCAAAAAAAAAAATTGCTCCTACCTATAATTGAAGTAGCTCAGGTATATATGTGTGTGTGCCTGTGTGTGTGTATGTATGTATGTGTGTTTACCTGTATTCACCTGTGACACTACGGTAAACAAGATGTAAAAATTGATTGGGATGTAGTGTTTGTGTGAGTGTGTTTGCGTCGTTTTGTTTAGTGTTATGGTGTTTTGGTAATGTTTTAATGATGTTGTGGTGATGTTCTTTTGTCTAGTATCAGCGGCCTTGATGTTGTTCCCTCAGGTATTGGTGTTATTTCATTGTGTCATGTAATGGTTTGGAAATATGTTCATGTGTCGTTGTTGCATTGCCCCTCTCTCTCTCATGTTTGCGAAATGTAGTATTGCCAGTTTGTATATATTTTTTTTCCTCCGCTGTGTAATCTCCCGGATGTGTGTGTGTGTGTGTGTGTGTGTGTGTGTGTGTCCGTGTGTGTGCGTGTGTGTGTGTGTGGGTGTTGTAGGTTAGTCAGTCTCATTCTATATT
>JAXIVD010007770.1:15000-19219 GCA_036785275.1 Cancer borealis
GTAGTAGAGGAAAATACTCATTCGCTTTGTCTATATATATTTTTTTTTATCTCTATTAATAGGAATGAAAAAGAGTACTAGATAGAGAGACAGAGAGAGAGAAGAGAAAAATAGAGAGAGGCTTTATCTATCTTTTTTTTCTCCCTCTCTCTCTATCTCACTATCTCACTATCTCTCTGTAGTACAATAAAGGCGGCACCAATTTCATTAAAGGTGTGCTCAGTTCAGGATTAACCCAGGGATGGAGATAGGCAGGTGAGACCCTAGAGAGACAACAGCTTTCCTCCATCTTTCTAGCTTTCTCTCCAATTCCTCCAATGTTTTTCCTCCACGACTGTAGGCCTAAAAGATTCTTCCTCTTCCTCCTCCTCCTCCTCCTCCTCCTCCTCCTCCTCCTCCTCCTCCGTTATTATTTTCCAGACGTAGGATTGTATTCCTTTGTTTTATTTATTTTTTCCCTTGTTTCCTCCTATGGTAGACTTTTTTTCCATATTCCCTCGAGTCCATATAAAAAAAAAGAAATTTCCTTCCTCTTCTTTCTTCCTCGTCCTCGTCCTCCTCCTCCTCCTCCTTCTTTTCCTCCATCACTCACAGCCTACTCCATCTCGTGTTTTCCTTCAATATAGGCCTCATATCTCACGCCACCCTCCCTTTCCTCCCCCCTAACCCTCCTCTCTCTCCCTTCCCTTCTCTTCCCTTCCCATACAAATATATATTCCTTTAACGGGGTCGTATATTTTGAAAAACCCGCTAATATCACTGCTTTTTTTCCCTCGTTTCCCTTTCAAGTATTAGCTCTTAACCCACAATGCATCAGGCGCGTGAAGAATGGCATCTCCTTTTTGAAATGGCAGACGATAATTCTTGCTTTGATCTCTTCTTGCCAGGAGGAGGAGGAGGTGGTGGTGGTGGTGGTGGTGGTGGTAGTCCGTGGCGCCCCTGGTGATTGCAGGTCATTTGTATTGCGTTGAAGGATGTACGATGGAAGGATGTATAAGGTGTAGGGTTAAATAAGTTCCCATAAAGTGATTTAAATGTATAAAAAGAAGAGAATGAATGACTAGCTGGGAAATAAAACTATGTGAGTGAAATAGGAGAGGTAACGTGAGGTGTGGAAGGGAGTAAGTGGAGTAAGTGGAGTGGAGTAAAAGTGTTTGATGTGTGAGAGAGAAGTGTACCAGGTAAGAGTAAGTGAAGTGGCTTAGAGAGATAGAGAGAGAGAGAGAAAAAAAAAAAAGAGGGGACAAAAAAACAAAAAAAACAGAAAGAGTGAGAGTCCAGTGTATGTGATGTAAATAAAAAAAAAAAAAATACGAACACCAGGTGAGGAAAAAAACAACGAATGGAGATAGATACGTAACGTAATAACTTTATTTTTTATTCATTTATGAGAGGCGTTGTCCGTGTGTTTCCAGTGCTGTAGACAAGAGGCAAACACTCCATGGAATTAATTTATCCCATAGATCGTGAATATTGATACGAGTGTTTGTGTGTATCAAAGCGTTGTACTCATCTAAATAGGGACAGAGCATATACGAGCTGGTTTATCTCTGTATTTGCTCGTATATAAATAATGAGGATTTGAATGGAGAGGGGAAAGAGTGAGGGGAAAAGAGGAGGAAGGGAAGGGGGTGAGGGGAAAAGGGGGTAAGGGTAATGGGTCCTCTGGCAGGTTTCCAAGTTTGTGTACTAGTGAAAGGGTCTCATTGCCCTTATTGGTGAGGTTTTTGAGGGACAGAGTTGATGTTTGAGTTGGGTGTTTGTGGGTGTTTTGTAGTGTGTGTGTTTGTGTGTGTGTGTGTGTTTTTTTTTTGTGAGGGTTACACACATACAGACACACACACACACACACACACACACACACACACACACACACACACACACACACACACACACACACACAGATACACATACAAGAGAAGAGGAAATAATATAATATAAATAAATAATAAGAATTAAGAAATGAACAAAAAATTAAACCAAACCAAACCAAAACAGGGCATCAAAAAACACCCAATTTATCCATCAACCCCCCAAAATAACTATAAATTAATTAATATATAAATAAAAAAACAGTTTAATAAGGAAGAGGAGCTGAATCTGTGTAGGTTTGGTGGTGTCATGCAAGTTTGTATCAACAGAGAACGTAGATACAGTGTAGAAGGGAGCTTATTTATCACCTGAGGGGAGAGGGAAGGCCCGCGTGTGGCAGAGGAGGGAACGGAAGGGGAAGGAAGGGGGTGGAAGGAGGGAGAGGGTAAGGGGAGGATGGTAGAAATTAGGATGACAGCAAAAATAATCACCCTGCGGCCTTGTGTTTATTTTATGGTGTTACTGTATAAGTTTTTTTTTTTTTTTTTTTTTTTTTTTTTTTTTTTTTTTTTTTTTTTTTTTTTTTTTTTTTTTTTTTTTTTTTTAAGGTTTAGCGGAAATAATTCTTCTTGTCTTTGTTTTTTCATTTTTTTTGCAATGTTTCTATTTTTTTTGGGGGGGTAAAGTTTATATTTTCTAGTATGTTATGTTTTGTTTTTGTTTTTGTTTTGTTTTGTTTTGTTTTGTTTTGTTTTGTCTCGTTTTCTTTCTTTCTTTCTCTCTCTCTCTCTTTTAGGTTTGGAAAATGTTTGGTCATTTTTCTGTAAGCTTCTTTTTTCCTCACGTGTTGTTGAAATTTTTCCCTCTCTCTCTCTCTCTGTCTATGTTCTTTTAAAATCCATTGTTCTCACCACTATTTTC
Organism: Cancer borealis; assembly: GCA_036785275.1. NCBI lineage: Eukaryota > Metazoa > Arthropoda > Malacostraca > Decapoda > Cancridae > Cancer > Cancer borealis. The sequence continues at coordinate 17,734 of JAXIVD010007770.1, forward strand.
ATTTCCCATATTTTTCATTCCTCATTTCCTATTTCATATATAATTTCATCCTTCATAGCATCATAAATCCTTCCTTTTTTTCCCTCCACATCCATATATTCCCTTTACTTACCATCCACATCTCTCTAGCATCGTCTACATAACGTGCCTCGTAACCATCTCCCGCAGTATCCCACGCTGAGCCTTTCCCTACCTGCTTTCTCCCCGTAATCTGAGTGTTATCTTAGCAATCACAGCATCTTGTCTCGCCCCCTTCAGCTTCCAGGGCCGTGACGTAGCTGTGATCTGGTTTAAGACACGTAAGCCTCTGTACAGGTGGGCAGCGGAGTAGGGTCAGTCCTCCAGGTGTTAATTGGCCTTACCTGGGATTTGAAAGCGTGTTCTGGAGGTGGTGATGGTGGTGGTGGAGGAGGAGAAGGATGTGTTTGTTGTGTTTTATTTATATTTTTTCGTTTCTAATGGTTTGCTAAAATGTTTTGAAGTTTTTTGTTTCGCTTTCATAGTTTTTACTCTACATTGTTTATTTTATTTCTTATGTTTCCTTCTTTGTCTACGTCTTGATCTTGTTCTCATCCTCCACCACCACCACCACCACCACCACCACCACCACCACCACCACCACCACCACCACCACCACTACCACCACCACCACCAGGCATTAGCACGTTTCATGTCGCCTCAGGGATGCTGGTAAAACATGAAATACGAGAGGCGTCAGACTGTATCACCCTCTCCTCACCCTTCTGCCGCCCTCCCCCATCACCCTCACCCCCTCCCCCATCACCATCACCCTCACATCCTCACCCTCACACCCTCGCCCGCTGTGACACTTGTAACTCACTCTTAGAAGGGAGAATGGCAGGAAGGGAGAATGAGGGAGTGAAGGAACATTGAAACCATTACACTATAATTCTCAGCTTTCCTCCTCCTCCTCCTCCTCCTCCTCCTCCTCCTCCTCCTCCTCCTCCTTCTCCTCCTCCTCCTCCTCCTTCTCCTCCTCCTCCTCCTCTTCTCCTCTTCTTCCTCCTCCTCCTATCCCCCCTCATCAACACCCTTACATTCCTTATCTCATCTTCTCTCAAAACCTCATAAAAATCGGACCTCATAAGCCATGGACCCAAAGTTACGGTCTTCCACTGATCCCCACACCTCCTACCTCACCCACGCTCCCTCCATACTCCCTCCAAACTCCCTCCTACCTCTAGACACTCCTTCCTACCTCCAGACACTCCCTCCACACTCCCTCCAGACTCCCTCCAGACACTCCCTCCCTCCTTAGTCTCCCTCGCGGTGGCCTAGCCGGGAGGACCTCGCGCCAGGGGGTTTAAAACATGAGTAAGTTATCCTTTTTACGGGGCTGTCCTTTGCCCCCGTGGAGTGTCGCGGCGCCCCTCGCATGTCCTGGGTCTTAAGGGGATCTGAAGGGAGGGAGGGAAGGGAAGGGAGGGAAGGAAGGAAGGGAGGGGAGGGAGGGAGGGAAAGAAAG
>JAXIVD010007771.1:0-5000 GCA_036785275.1 Cancer borealis
CATCAAAAGTGACTTAAAACGTGTGAATTATTGAGAGAATAAGATAGTTTAGTAAGTGACAAAGAAAATTGATATTGTGAAAGATGCAATAGAAAGAAAAAAAAACTTATATTACCAGATAGATTATAGGTAAAAAGAATATGAAAGATTGAGGCTTATAATCAAGACGATCAGCAGGGAAGCGAGGCAGGTAATTAAGAAGATTAAATATGGAAGTAATTTCAACAGATGGAGTTGCTAGTGAAGGAGGGCTCAGAGAGTGGCGAACCTTGAATTACTGGAAATGAAACTTTAGACAAGAGTGAATGGATAAAAAGTATTACTACTGTGAAGTTAAATTTGGTAAAAATAAACCTGTAATTTCAAGTAACAAATGAAAAAGCACAGAGTATGTCTATTAGGTAAGAGATAATAGGTGCACGGAAGGAAGAAATAAGGAAGACATTATTTCAGCAACTTCAAACTACGAGACGAGAGAGGAATGTGTCTTTGTGAATAAAAGTGATTCACTGCAGAAATGACTTAAGATGAATTAAAATGAATGGAAAAGGTATAACAATGAAGGAAGGAAGGAAAGAATGAACATAAAGAAGGCTTTTTCCATTCTTATGACGAGGAATTGAGGATAAGCAATGGAAATCTGGCCATACTTACCTCATCTAGCAGACAGGTGATTCACGGAGACCTTGTGGAGTGTGTTCTGGACTCATGCTTGTGAGAGTATGTCTGGACTCATGCTTGTGAGCGAGTGTGTTCTGGACTCATGCTTGCGGAGAGAGTGTGTTCTAGACTCATGCTTGTGGAGAGTGTGTTCTGACTCATGCTTGTGGAGCGAGTGTGTTCTGGACTCATGCTTGTGGAGAGAGTGTGTTCTGGACTCATGCTTGTGAAGAGAGTGTGTTCTGGACTCATGCTTGTGGAGAGAGTGTGTTCTGGACTCATGCTTGTGGAGGGAGTGTGTTCTGGACTCATGCTTGTGGAGAGTGTGTTCTGGACTCATGCTTGTGGAAAGTGTGTTCTGGACTCATGCTTGTGGAGAGTGTGTTCTGGACTCATGCTTGTGAAGAGAGTGTGTTCTGGACTCATGCTTGTGGAGAGAGTGTGTTCTGGACTCATGCTTGTGGAGGGAGTGTGTTCTGGACTCATGCTTGTGGAGAGTGTGTTCTGGACTCATGCTTGTGGAGAGTGTGTTCTGGACTCATGCTTGTGGAGAGTGTGTTCTGGACTCATGCTTGTGGAGGGAGTGTGTTCTGGACTCATGCTTGTGGAGAGAGTGTGTTCTGGACTCATGCTTGTGGAGAGAGTGTGTTCTGGACTCATGCTTGTGGAGAGAGTGTGTTCTAGACTCATGTTTGTGGAGACAGTGTGTTCTGGACTCATGCTTGTGGAGAGAGTGTGTTCTGGACTCATGCTTGTGGAGAGAGTGTGTTCTGGACTCATGCTTGTGGAGAGAGTGTGTTCTAGACTCATGTTTGTAGAGAGAGTGTGTTCTGGACTCATGCTTGTGGAGAGAGTGTGTTCTAGACTCATGTTTGTGGAGAGAGTGTGTTCTGGACTCATGCTTGTGGAGAGAGTGTGTTCTGGACTCATGTTTGTGGAGAGAGTGTGTTCTGGACTCATGCTTGTGGAGAGAGTGTGTTCTAGACTCATGCTTGTGGAGGGAGTGTGTTCTAGACTCATGCTTGTGGAGAGTGTGTTCTAGACTCATGCTTGTGGAGAGTGTGTTCTAGACTCATGCTTGTGGAGAGTGTGTTCTGGACTCATGCTTGTGGAGAGTGTGTTCTAGACTCATGCTTGTGGAGAGAGTGTGTTCTAGACTCATGCTTGTGGAGGGAGTGTGTTCTGGACTCATGCTTGTGGAGAGTGTGTTCTAGACTCATGCTTGTGGAGAGAGTATGTTCTAGACTCATGCTTGTGGAGAGTGTGTTCTAGACTCATGTTTGTGGAGAGTGTGTTCTGGACTCATGCTTGTGGAGAGTGTGTTCTAGACTCATGCTTGTGGAGAGAGTGTGTTCTAGACTCATGCTTGTGGAGGGAGTGTGTTCTGGACTCATGCTTGTGGAGAGTGTGTTCTAGACTCATGCTTGTGGAGAGTGTGTTCTAGACTCATGCTTGTGGAGAGTGTGTTCTAGACTCATGCTTGTGGAGAGTGTGTTCTGGACTCATGCTTGTGGAGAGTGTGTTCTGGACACATGCTTGTGGAGAGTGTGTTCTGGACTCATGCTTGTGGAGAGTGTGTTCTGGACTCATGTTTGTGGAGAGTGTGTTCTGGACTCATGCTTGTGGAGAGTGTGTTCTGGACTCATGCTTGTGGAGAGTGTGTTCTGGACTCATGCTTGTGGAGAGTGTGTTCTGGACTCATGCTTGTGGAGAGTGTGTTCTGGACTCATGCTTGTGGAGAGTGTGTTCTGGACTCATGCTTGTGGAGAGTGTGTTCTGGACTCATGCTTGTGGAGAGTGTGTTCTGGACTCATGCTTGTGGAGAGTGTGTTCTGGACTCATGCTTGTGGAGAGTGTGTTCTGGACTCATGCTTGTGGAGAGTGTGTTCTGGACTCATGCTTGTGGAGAGTGTGTTCTGGACTCATGCTTGTGGAGAGTGTGTTCTGGACTCATACTTGTGGAGAGTGTGTTCTGGACTCATGCTTGTGGAGAGTGTGTTCTGGACTCATGCTTGTGGAGAGTGTGTTCTGGACTCATGCTTGTGGAGAGTGTGTTCTGGACTCATGCTTGTGGAGAGTGTGTTCTGGACTCATGCTTGTGGAGAGTGTGTTCTGGACTCATGCTTGTGGAGAGTGTGTTCTAGACTCATGCTTGTGGAGAGTGTGTTCTGGACTCATGCTTGTGGAGAGTGTGTTCTGGACTCATGCTTGTGGAGAGAGTGTGTTCTAGACTCATGCTTGTGGAGAGTGTGTTCTAGACTCATGCTTGTGGAGAGTGTGTTCTGGACTCATGCTTGTGGAGAGTGTGTTCTAGACTCATGCTTGTGGAGAGAGTATGTTCTAGACTCATGCTTGTGGAGAGTGTGTTCTAGACTCATGCTTGTGGAGAGAGTGTGTTCTAGACTCATGCTTGTGGAGGGAGTGTGTTCTGGACTCATGCTTGTGGAGAGTGTGTTCTAGACTCATGCTTGTGGAGAGAGTGTGTTCTAGACTCATGCTTGTGGAGAGTGTGTTCTAGACTCATGTTTGTGGAGAGTGTGTTCTGGACTCATGCTTGTGGAGAGTGTGTTCTAGACTCATGCTTGTGGAGAGTGTGTTCTGGACTCATGCTTGTGGAGAGTGTGTTCTGGACTCATGCTTGTGGAGAGTGTGTTCTGGACTCATGCTTGTGGAGAGTGTGTTCTGGACTCATGCTTGTGGAGAGTGTGTTCTGGACTCATGCTTGTGGAGAGTGTGTTCTGGACTCATGCTTGTGGAGAGTGTGTTCTAGACTCATGCTTGTGGAGAGTGTGTTCTGGACTCATGCTTGTGGAGAGTGTGTTCTGGACTCATGCTTGTGGAGAGTGTGTTCTGGACTCATGCTTGTGGAGAGTGTGTTCTGGACTCATGCTCCTCTACTAATGTTCTACAAAGTTCCCTGTGTTAGTTTGAGTTCATGAATGAATCCCATTATCGTATCGTGAATTATTTGTGCTCATGTCTAATCATATAACGTGAACACATACTCGCTTTACATTGTTGATATATTATGAAAAATGCTGGAGTTGAGGGGAGACCTCCTGACCTTAAGTTATCATTACTTAATTTTATTTTTTTCTTTGATATATTCTGAAATAAAATAAATTCACATAAAAGTTAAAAAATTCAAGTTATCAAATATTCTTATTTTCCTTTTCAAATGATCGAAAATCTTAGTTTCAGACTTTCCATTTCCAAATGTTCATTAAGTAGAATGTTTTTAGATGATTTTTGGAACTCACTTTATTTTATGTTGTTGTAGTAGTAGTAGAAGTAGTACTAGAAGAAGACGTAGTAGTAGTAATAGTAGTAGTAGTAACTCTAATCGTCTAACTGTCATTATCATCCTTATCCTCATCATCATTTCCATCATCGTCATTGTCATCATCATCATGAGCCTCACCAACACAAAACAACAAAAAAAGAAACGGAAACATCAAGTGAAAAAAAAAAACATGAAAAATAATCGAGTAAAGAAAAAAAAACAGTGACAGAGGAAGCCAGTAACACCCCCTTCCCCCTTTCCCTTCTCTAACACTCACCCATTAACAACAACAACACTTTCTGATGCTTATTCTGTTTCTTCATTCATCTATGTTTACTTTATTTGCTTTCGTATCTAATATGCTCGATTAACAAACAAAAAAATAAATAACAATAATGATAATAACGGTAATAATAATTTAATGTCCATAATTTTCGTTCAAAATCACCCACAAAAAATTTACAGCTTCCGAGCATCACTTTCACATTGATTCCATTAGCTGCAATAACACAATTAATTAGCCGAACACAAATCAAATAACACTGCAATTATTCCACACCAAGAGTGACGTGATGTTGAAAATTACATCCCACATCATTACCTTCCTTTAATGACCTTCAGAACAACAGTAAAGAGGTGAATGACTTAGGAATTGCATGAAAATGATACATAAGTTGATGTATATAAGAATAAAAATCCGTTTCCCCTTATACTTATGAACCCCAGAAGAGAGCTATGAATGAAGAGGAGGAGGAGGAGGAGGAGGAGGAGGAGAAGGAGGAGGTGGTGGAGGTGAAGGAAGAGGAGGAGGAGGAGGAGGAGGAGGAAAGGAAACATGAGAATTTCTTCCGCCTAGTCAACAGTTAAACTAATACATGCAGATCACTACTTCTTCTGAATGGCTCTGTGCAGACGATACTCGAACCCTGGAACATTAGTAGAGAAGTTACAGCCTTTGTACCGTTGCGCCAGTCAGTCAGTCCTCTGGAGGATGGTTAGGAGCAGAGAGAGAGAGAGAGAGAGAGAGAGAGAGAGAGAGAGAGAGAGAGAGAGAGAG
>JAXIVD010007771.1:10000-19216 GCA_036785275.1 Cancer borealis
TCCCACTCACGTTCCCGCCAGCAATATTCCCAGTCGACGGCAACAAAGGCGTCAGGCATTATGAACATGTGTTGTCATTGACTTCCACGTGTGACGCTTCAAGCTGAGTTGGAACTTGATGGTTGTTTGCTTAAACCCTGGATACACACACACACACGCACACACACACACACGCACACACACACACACACACACACACACACACACACACACACACACACACACACACACACACACACACACACACACACACACACACACACACACACACACACACACACAGAGTGAAGGGGAGGTAATCCACATTACGTTTCCCGCTACCACAGCCCTTGAAGCCACACGGGCACCTCAACCATCGTGAATTGCTCAAAAAAACATTGGCTCACTTATTACTTCATCACATGGGACGGGAACGGCAGGTTTAGGGGGAGAGATAACCAAAAAGAAGAGAGAGAAGAACAAGAGGTGAGAAATGAGAGGGATAGGAAAGGAAAAAAAATAAATAGCACATTTAGGAATTAAAATGATAGAAGAAAGAGAGGAGAGGAAAGAAAGCAAGATAGGAAGGAAAAGGGAAGGATATGAGAAAGTAGTGAAAGAGGAAGAGGAAAACAGGAGCGGCTACTAATAAGTTGTTCAGGAGATTATACAAGTTAGACAGTAATGACGATGCGGGACGTTGACTTCTCCTTCCTATAGCAGTGGCAACATCAGCAGAAACAAGAACAGGGACAGGAACAATAATAGTAGTAGTAGTAGTAGTAGTAGTAGTAGTAGTAGTAGTAGTAGTAGTAGTAATAATAGTAACTTTTGATCATTTATGCATTTTTGTTTGCCAATTCGAATAGTTTTGTGTTATTTGTCATATCATATTTTTATCTTTTTGTGATGCTGAAGTGACTGTCTCATTGCAGGTGTGTGGAGGCGTGAGACTACCTAACAGACGCCAGCTGACAGGTAGTTATTCTTTTCTAATTACCTTCTCGTTCTTCTATCGGTCTCTTAGATCTTCACTCATTTTCCTCCTTTTTTACTCCCTTCGTCCACCCACGTACAATACCTGCCATTACGCACATCTCTCTCTCCTCTCTCTCTCTCTCTCTCTCTCTCTCTCTCTCTCTCTCTCTCTCTCTCTCTCTCTCTCTCTCTCTCTCTCTCTCTCTCTCTCTCTGCTAAAGGAAGGAAGTTAAAACACCTCACAAACATCATTAAGCAAAACAACATCCTCAGGAACGAATTAATTGTATTTATTTTCTCGTCACAATAACGTAAATGAAAAATGAGAAAACAAAAATTAATGCAACACACACACACACACACGCACACGAACGCACACACACACACACACACACACACACACACACACACACACACACACACACACACACACACACACACACACACACACACACACACACACACACATACGCACACACACGGTAATTATCGAACGTCAACCATGCCTGTTTATTACCGTACTTTCTCATACTTATTGTCCTTCCTTCTCTCTCTTTCTCTCTCTCTCTCTCTCTCTCTCTCTCTCTCTCTCTCTCTCTCTCTCTCTCTCTCTCTCTCTCTCTCTCTCTCTCTCTCTTTATCTTTCTTTGCCTCTTTCTCTCCTTTCTACCCTTCACCCTTGCCTTCCTCCCTTCCCTTCCCTTGCCCTTCTCATCGTGGCGTGTAACGAGGTTAATCAAAGGCCCCGAGGGAGGTTGTGGCTTCCAATGATTTTTTTCTTTTCTTTACTCGAGCGATAATTCAACAGAAAACGGAGTGTAAACATTCCTCGCTGAATTTCCCAGATTTGAGTGGAAAAAGTGGGTGTTGTTTGATTTTGTTTTTTGAATTAATTTGCTTTAAATCTGTTTTTTAATTTTTTGGTTTTATTTTATAATCTTTTGTTGGGTTTATTTGTGTTTTTGATTTAATTGTATTCTTTCCATTTGTTTTGTTATTCCTTTATGTGTGTGTTCTGTTCGGGATTATTCTTATTTCTTTCTTTTGGATGGGAAGCAGAAGGGAAGGATAGGAAGCTTACTTCTCGTTATCTGGGTAGTTTTGTTTCTTTATTTCTGATAGAAACTGAGTGATTAGTGGTAATTTTTATGTTTTGGTTATCGTTATTAAGACAACTCTCTCTCTCTCTCTCTCTCTCTCTCTCTCTCTCTCTCTCTCTCTCTCTCTCTCTCTCTCTCTCTCTCTCTCTCTCTCTCTCTCTCTCTCTCTCTCTCTCTCTCTCTCTCTCTCTCTCTCTTAACGTTGTAAATCATTCTGCAAAAGAGCAAAATTCCTCGGAGATTAAATTGACTACACTACTACTACTACTACTACTACTACTACTACTACTACTACTACTACTACTACTACTACTACTACTACTACTACTACTACACTACTACTACTACTACTACTACTATCATTGGTATTGTTATAATGTTATGACGTGGTATTACAGTGTGAATGAGGGTCGATGTCCTCACAAGGCAATTCTGCAGTTAGGAAGATGTGGCTGATTTACTTCTTGAGTGTTTTATTGTGTGAGAAGCGACTGGCACCGAGCATGAAGGTAATAAAGGGTAACTCCATCTGTGGAAGTGTTTGAACGATGCTGGTGTTGTGGGTTAGTCATGTTGGGATGTCAGGATTTAGTTGATTCCCTTTATGCTCCCTTCCATCCTTAGTACCTGAGCACAGCACCTCGGCTTTCTGCAGCTGTTGTAAGCAATGGCAATTTCAGGATAGATAATTTGACACCACTATCGGTTTGTCTGGAGGGAAGCAGACATAAATTGTAGTAATAGTTGGTGTGACTGGTGCTGGAACTGGGCCAATCATCGTCATTAATGGTGAACATTAGTGGAGAGGCGCGTCATTACAGCCTCCCGCCGAGTTTATTCCCAAGGGTTCCAACCAGCGAGCCAGCCTCCACCCAGCCACACTTCCCACTCCTAACAACTTTCTGCAAGAGTGATACTTTCTAGGGCTAAGAACTTTAAGGAAATAGTCTTGATCTTCCTCACTCATCGTTGTGTCTCGAAAATGCAATCAAGTGAGCAGGACTTAATGGTACTGCTAATGATACTGGGATAGTATTGGCCAGCCAGTCAGTGATCAAGCATCAGCTGTTTGTCGTGGAGCTTTGGCGCAAAGTCTGGTTTTCCTGTGGCCAGACGCATCCTGTACTCTGGTTGGTCTGCGGCTATGAGTAAGCTCCTGCCGATGACTTGCTATCAACGTCATTATTATCAATATTTTTGTTATTATAATTATTATTATTATTATTATTATTATTATTATTATTATTATCATTATTATTATTATTATTATTATTATTATTATTATTATATCATTATCATTATCATTATTATTATTATTATTATTGTTATTATTATTATTATTATTATTATTATTATTATTATTATTATTATTATTATCATTATTATTATTATCATCATTATTTGAAAGTTATATCCAAATAAGTCAGTTGTAGTTACCTGACGGTCGTTCACAAAGATGTACAGCTGAATGACTTGTGTTTGGCTACCATGAGGCCTCTAGGGCTTCGTGCTTTACGGGTGTATGCTCTTACTGCCGCTGGGCCCCCGGTAGTATTGTGTTATGGGGTGGGAGGGCGAGAGGCTGGCTGTGAGGCTATCCACTGAGACCAGCTTTTAAGGCTGGCTGCTTCATAATGCTGAGTGCAATACTGAGTGGTGGACACTGCAGTATTTGGAATTGTTCTTATTGTTGATGATGTTGTTGTTGTTGTTGTTGTTGTTGTTGTTGTTGTTGTAGTTGTTGTTCTTATTGTTGATGTTGTTGTTGTTGTTGTTGATGTTGATATTTTTTTCAATTAAAAATTCTTTATTGTCATGACCATGCATACAAAATACAGATTGACTTAATTTCTTCTACATTCTTTTTTACATGACAATGAGGACTGATACCTACTGGTATAGTTTACCCTCCTATTCAATATAATTGTGCTAAATAGTTAGAAGACAATTTTTTAAATTAATTATATTGCATGCTGTATGCATGATGTTGGTCCAATTCTTCTTATTCTTCTTCTTTTGCTCTTCCCTCTTCTTCTGTGAAAGCTTCGCCATAATTTCGTCAGCAGTGATGGCTTTGTTATGCTTCGTTACACAATGTTCTCTTTCCTGGTGGCAGAAGACGCATACACACACACACACACACACACACACACACACACACACACACACACACACACACACACACACACACACACACACACACACACACACACACACACACACACACACACACACACACACACACACACACACACACACACACACACACACACACACACACACACACACACACTGAACGGGCCCGAAGTGCACGTCGCTATGAACAAAAAGAAAACGCCGATATTTGATAAATTTAAAGTGGAATTGAGCCGGAAAAAACGTAGCAGATAAGGCAAGATTTCTTTTACCTTTTTTCTCTTCAGTTATTTACTTAACCTTTCTTTTTTCTTCGTTTCCATCGGCTCACTAGTAACGAATACCTTTGACTAGGAAATCATTGTGTATGAGTCAGCTTTCCCTTGTACCGTCATTCACGCAAGCATTTATCTATACTCTCCATCCTTCGCTCCCTCATCTCCGTTACCCTGGTCGCAGTTTTCACGCACCACCATCCTTCTTCCGCACTGCATCATCTGCACCCTCACATCTTCATATTGATAACCAAATTTGTCGATCAGGGCCGCATCCAGGCTTTCAAACCGAAATGGAAATTACAAGCATATCAAACAGCAGACAGCCATGCGTTGTCATATGCATTTCTGTTTGTCTGTCTATCTTTCCGTAAGAGTTGATGTTGTGTGTGAGTGTGTGTGTGTGGGTGTGTGTGAGAGAGAGAGAGAGAGAGAGAGAGAGAGAGAGAGAGAGAGAGAGAGAGAGAGAGAGAGAGAGAGAGAGAGAGAGAGAGAGAGAGAGAGAGAGAGAGAGAGAGAGAGAGAGAACGGGCTGACTCAATTGTGAACTCATGTGAACAATTTTCTATTGGTCAAACAACTTCAGTCTTCTCTCCACTTCTCATATTTTCCAACTCTACCTCGACTTTCCTCTCCCTCCCTACCTGTCTTCCATCCTTCCTCCCTTGCATCAACCCACTTGCTCTTAATGTGATAACTCCAGGAATTGTCTTATTGAGTCGAGAAGTCCAGAAGTTAGGTGGAAACATAAAAGGAAATCAGAGTGCGGTGATGAGAGGAAGCAATCCCTTGTATGGAGCAGTGGACGTTGGGAGTCGAGTCGAATTTCAGGAACAAAGCACCGGCACATCTCCACTGGCTTCCGCAATTTCAGTTCATTTTGAGTAACAGTTAATCTGTGTGGCGGCCGGGCTGAGTTGACGCGAAGAGGATCCCCAAACAGTGACGGGAGTTGCGGATGTGCTCGACAGGGCTGGGACGGGAGGAAGGAAGGCCGTGACGGATGACGCTGACTGGGCATTGACTCACGTTCTTTGTGGTCAGTTTGATGGCCTCTCTGACCACCCATTCCCCGCACGTCAACACTCGCTGATAGCTTCTCATTGAGCACGTTGAGGAAGGAGGCGGCGGAGGAGGAGGAGGTGGAGGGGGAGGAGGAAGCGAGTTTGACGCTCCCGTCGCTTCCCTCCACAGCAAAGCGCACCTGCTCTCGTCTGACCCACTAAACTAGTTGCCGTTACCAAGATCTCTCTCTCTCTCTCTCTCTCTCTCTCTCTCTCTCTCTCTCTCTCTCTCTCTCCACACACACACACACACACACACACACACACACACACACACACACACACACACACACACACACGTGCCGCTGTCAGGATGTGAGATATATGTAAAATATCTTGGGGGGTCCTAAAAATATGAAGCTTCCGAGTGCTTCATCATGGAAACTACGACACACCAATACACGGCATGAACCTGTAAGCCTGGCCGTGAAGGGATAGATGTCGAGTCTGTAAGGTGACACATTTATCTATCGGCTTATTTATTTGTCTAGTATTTTTACCACAAATTGATGTATCTGTCTATCTACCCATCGGTCAGCCTCGACTTGTTTATCTGTTCTTGTATCTGTTACGTGTCCATCGGTTTGTGTGAATGTTTGTCTCTGGCTCTGTATGTATGTCAGTCTACTCGTCGGTTTAGATACCTGTTTGCTTTATGATTTTCTATGTCGTAACAGTACTGCTATGAATACATCCTGATAAGAATAAATATATATTGTCACGAGGTGATAAATTTCACTACACGGTCTCTTTTACACAGTTTATTGTTTGCGTTGATTGTTTGCTTTATTGTTTGCACATGACGGCAACGCACAATATTTCATGAAGCTTTCCAGTTTTGTCCATGTGTTACGCTTAATATTCATCATTACGTCAAAGCTGGAGTATTAAAGTTGAGACAGAGAGAGAGAGAGAGAGAGAGAGAGAGAGAGAGAGAGAGAGAGAGAGAGAGAGAGAGAGAGAGAGAGAGAGAGAGAGAGAGAGAGAGAGAGAGAGAGAGAGAGAGAGAGAGAGAGAGAGAGAGGTCCTCATAAATTTGAGTGTCTTACCTGGGGGCGTCAGGTGAGCTCGTCTTGAGTTCACAAGATGCATAAAAGATAAACATTTCTGGCTTGAATGATTCTCTTGCATTTATGACGTAAGCTTAAGATGTGCTTATTCATCCCCTTCCCCTCGCCCATTCCCTCCCTTCCCTTCCTTCCTTCCATGCCTCTGCTGCTGCCATCCACTCTGCCCTATTAATCCCCATCCCTGCACCTCTCCCTCTCCTCTCCCCCACCCATGTCATCTTTCTATTGCTGTCAGTCCTTCTACTCTCTCGTCACCCCATGAATGTCTCCTTACCCTCACCCTTCACTATGTTATTCTCTCACCCTCCCCTTCTTACCCATACCACCTTCCCCCTCCTACCTCTCTGCTCCCCCTCTCTTTGCAACCTCTCTCTCTTTTCTCTGACTTCCTCTCATTTTGCTTTTTTATTTACTCTTATTACTATTTAATCTGCTTCATTTGTATTTGAATTTCGTGGTCCACGTTTTTTGAATTTCTCTTTCCTCTCCTTACCTCTTTCCCTTATCTCTTATTTATCTCTCCTCTTCGCCAGTTTCCTCCCTTTCTTATCTCCCTAACTCTTCTCACGTCTAGGCCCACCAATTCCTGCTCCAAACTTTCCTAAATTCTTCCCTTCCTTTCCTTCCTTCCCCCCTGTTTTTTCTTCTTCGCTCCACTGCACCCCTTCCCTCCCTGCCAGAAGCCTGTGGTTTTAATGATGTAATAAAGGGAAGGTTTATGTTTTAATGTAGTGGACTATGACAACACACACACACACACACACACACACACACACACACACACACACACACACACACACACACACACACACACACACACACACACACACACATACACACACACCACACACACACCACACACACACACACACACACACACACACACACACCACACACACACACACACACACACACACACACATACACACACACACACACACACACACACACACACAGACATACAGACAGGCAGACAAACACAGAAAAAAACCACACATACACATATACACAAACACACACACACACACACACACACACACACACACACACACACACACACACACACACACACACACATACAGACGGACAGACAGGCAGACAGGCAGACAGGCAAACACACACACACACACACACACACACACACACACACACACACACACACACACACACACACACACACACACACACACACACACACATACAGACAGACAGACAGGCAGATAGACAGACAGGCAGATAGACAGACAGGCAAAACACACACACACACACACACACACACACACACACACACACACACACACACACACACACACACACACACACACACACACACACACACACACACATACAGATAGACAGACAGGCAGATAGACAGACAGGCAAACACACACACACACACACACACACACACACACACACACACACACACACACACACACACACACACACACACACACACACACACATACACATGTATTCACTCACAAACAAAAGGAAGATAAAAGGAGATAAATCACTACTGATTAACTACGGACCAATCAGCCTCATATCCGTAGTTGTTGTTAATGAAAACTATAATACGTGATACACTAGTGACTTTCCTATTAACTACGGACCAATCAGCCTCATATCCGTAGTTGTTGTTAATGAAAACTATAATACGTGATACACTAGTGACTTTCCTAGAAGAAAATAGCATGATTAACAATTTTCAACATCGTTTCCGTAACAAACGCTCTTGCTTAACGACTTGACCTTTATAACCACGTATTCAACATTTATGATGAGACAAAAGTGATAGATATAATATATCTTGACTTTCAAAAAAAAGTTTGACAAAGTTCCCCATAAACGATTATTAAAAAAAAAATTGAGTCGCATGGCATAGCTGGGAAAATTTTTAAATGGCTTGAAGACTGGTTTTTCGAAAGAAGGCAACGTGTTGTCATACACGGTAAATCATCTAACTTGCGAGATGTTAAAAACGGTGTGTCACAGGGCTCAGTACTTGATCCCATTCTTTTTCTAATTTATGTCAATGATATTGATAAAGGGCCTAACTTGTAAGATATCAAAACTTGCTGACGATACGTTAATAGTATCACAATTGAATAATTTAAGAAGAAACTCGATAAGCACTTAGCATCAGTCCACCAAGTCGAGTTTTTTCACTCTTGCGTAATTTTTTTTCTAGCATAGGTTACTCCTGTTTTTCTCACTTTTCTATATAAATTCATATGATAGTTTCCCATACTACATGGTATCATTTCCTCTTCCGGCCAGCTTCGGCTGGAGGGAGGGGTGGGGAGGAGCCTCCCACTTTACTGTCGTTTTGTCCCTATCAAGTACATATCATAGCAGTAGTGTAGCTAAACAGACAACCTCGTTAGGTCCAGTAGGACTGTTGCTGTCTGTTCTTCCTTTGTACTCCTTTGTACCTACATCTCCGTATCTGTTTACCAACGTTTCCCAAATTTCTAAAACCTCACACAACCACCGTCAGGTCAGGTCCCAGGACACCACGTCTCAGGTGCGGATTATCTGATTAGTGGCCACCTGATGCCTTACCTCCTCGCCTAGCCTCAAATCACCAAGGGAATCAGAAGGTCAATCG
>JAXIVD010007772.1:0-2500 GCA_036785275.1 Cancer borealis
AGGAGGAAGAAGGGGAGGAAGAGGGGAAGAATGGGAGAAAAGAGGGGAAGAAGAGGAGGAAGAGGAGGAAGAAAGAGGAGAGAATAAAAGGAGAGAAAGAAACTAAGAAAATTACGGAGGTGATAAAAAGGAAGAGAGGAACAGAAAAAGAGAAAGAGAGGGAGAGAGAGATGGACAATAAATAGAGGGAGGAGGAGGAGGAAGGATGTGAAGAGATAAAAATAAATTAGACCATGATGGAGGCGATAAGGAGGAGGAGGAGGAGGAGGAGGAGGAGGAGGAGGAGAGAGAAATATAGAAAAAGGAATATAGAAAAAGGTGAAGATAAAAATGATAATGAATAATAAACAATGATGATGATGTGATGATGATGATGATGATGATAAGATGTAACCTAATACCAGGTGATTTATAATGAGGTCACCTGTCAGAGGGGACGAGGGGAGGAAGAAGAGGAAGAAGAAGAAGAAGAAGAAGAAGAAGAAGAAGAAGATAATGATGATCGAGAGGAAGAGGATGACTAGGTGAAGAAGAAGAAGGAGGAAGATGAGGAAGATGATGAAAAATAGGAGGAAGAAGAGGAGGAGAAAGACAAAGAAGAAGAGGAGGAAGACGAAGAAGAGGAGGAGGAAGACGAAGAAGAGGAGGAGGAGACGAAGAAGAGGAGGAGGAAGACGAAGAGAGGAGGAGGAAGACGAAGAAGAGGAGGAGGAAGACGAAGAAAGAGGAGGAAGACGAGGAAGTTCTAAAAAAAAAAACAACGTCTGGCTACACTTTTAAACACACACACACACACACACACACACACACACACACACACACACACACACACACACACACACACAACACACTTATGGGCGGTCTGTGATGTTTAAAATGGGCGTACAAGGGCGATGTGTGACGTGGGGCGTGACGTGGGCGTAAGGTAAGGTGAGGGGAGAGGGCAGGCACCACCCCACCTTTCCCCTCAGTCTAATGGGCGGAAGATGGGTAGAACGAGTGGGCGTGGTGAGGGTGAAATGAGATGTATGGGCGTGTGTGGGTGGGCGTGGGCGTGTGGGCGTGGTAATAGGAAGGCTTCACGCCCATCCCAGCCCCACCATGACACCTCTTTCATCTTTCTTTTCATTTCCTTTTTTACGTCAACGTCGTCGACACGCCAAGGATAGCAAGAAATGTACGGAGGAGGAGGTAGAGGAGGAGGAGGAGGAGGAGGAGGGAGGAGGAGAGAGGAGGAGGAGGAGATAGCGGCTGTCACTACAAGGTAAAGGATTAGATAGCACCCCTCTTCAACCCTTTATCTCAACTCCTCTTCCCTTCCCTCTTCTTCCCTTCCCTTCTCTTCCCATCCCTTCTCTCTCCCATCCGTTCCATTCCCGTCCCATTCCTTCTCTTCCCTTTACGTTCCCTTTCCATTCCTTCCATCCCATCCCATCCCTTCCCTTACCTTACCTAATCCTACCTTTACACACACACACACACACACACACTCACACACACACACACACACACACACACACACACACAGGAGAGAGGTAAATATAATGTAACACTAAAGAGTAATATTTCCCAAGTTACAATTGTTCTCCTTTTCCCTCCAATATCATCCCTTCAGAGACCAATAACCCTCCTCCTCCTCCTCTTTCTCCTCCTCCTCCTCTCCCTCCTCCTTTACCTAACCGAAAGAGGGGAGGAGGGAAACAGTGATCAGTTTACAGGTAGAGTTAACACAGAGGGGAAAAGTGAGGGGATGAGGATGAAGGTGATGGGGTGAGGATGGGGAGATGAGGGGAAGGAAGGAATAGGAGGAAAGTGGAGAAGAGGGGAAAGAGGGAGGAAGGGAGGGAAAAAAGGGAGGAAGAGAGAGAGAGAGGGAGATAAAAGGGGAAGGCTGAAAGTAGGGAAAAAAGTGTCTACATATGGGAGTAAATTTAGTCTCCCTATCTCTCTCTCTCTCTCTCTCTCTCTCTCTCTCTCTCACTCTCTTAAAGGTAAATTGAATAATGAATAACAGATGAAGAGGAATAATCATACGTACATACATACATACTACACATGTATACAGGTACACATACACGTACACATGGAAGGGAAAGGTTGATAAAAAGAGAAGTACACACAAAGATAAAGAATAAAGGAGAGCAAAGAACAGAAATAATACATAATAAATAAAAAATATATTAAAATACATCACGAAATTGAATGTAAATTAATAAAATACAAGAATCAGTTTATTTTTTATTTTTATGATTTAAGTTCGTGGAAAGAGAATTGAAACCCAAACGAAAACAAAGGAAAGTAATAATAATGATGATGATGATGATGATGATGATGATGATGATGATAATGATGATGATGATAATAATGATGATGATGATGATGATGATGATGATGATGATGGCTAAGAAGGAAGAAACCGCTTTGATATGGCGTAGGTCGTAGGAGAAATGCGTATCACTATTCTCTCTCTCTCTCTCTCTCTCTCTCTCTCTCTCTCTCT